>JBCAUA010165788.1:0-21971 GCA_038406235.1 Peronia verruculata | reverse complement strand
ACCAGACCAGAAGGGTATCGCTGGCCGCCCGACGTCCCGCCTCTGTCAGTTCAGATCTGGCAGTACTAGCTAGGCCAAATCCTTAACAGTTGCCACCACGAGAAGGTAGAGGTCGGAACTAGGGAGGGGACCTCCCTCGGCTTATAATAGCAGCTCAGACCGAAGTCCTAATGCTGCTCGTTTGCCTTCACACACTGGGCTCTACAAGCAAACTCCTAGGAGCTACTCGCAGGACTAGCGAAGCAACTAAGTGATCTACTAGTTTACATTATCAAACAGCTCTCAAGCTCTCAGTCTAAGCCATTATTAGTCCACATGTGTATGTTTCCTTGTAATCACTGTTTTCCTGTCAAATACTGGCCCTGTCTGTTCTAACAAGAATAATCTAACTTCATATGGTCAAAAGGATAGCTTGCAGTCTACACTGAGGTTCTGCAACATGAAAGCAAATTATACACACCATGTGTGAAGTGGTTTTGGTTAAAAGAGTTATGCCTGGTTTTGAAAAAGTGTGTAATGGGAATGGTATGAGTGACGAGAGATGACAAAATTGAAATCTATATATATGAAATTGGCAGGTCTTTGGGAGTACAACCCTTTTCCTACCACTGGATTATTTCATACATCACAGGTGAAGAAAGGGTGGAGTTAGAGGAGGGATGAGGAAGATAGTGATCAGTACGAGAGTCCAATGTATTGTAAGTCTGCATTCTGTTAATTCAATCCCTAGTATAGGCAGAGCCTTTGTCAAAATGAACACCCTGAAGCTAAGCTTATACTACTATTAGTACTAGCACCAGGCAAGCAATCTGGCAGCATGCGCTGCACAGTGCTATAGCCCATAGGCACAGCTTAAAGCACTAGAGTTAAAAAAATAACAACAGGCATTATAACAAGTAGACACTAACACACAGCATGCAGACAAAAAGCAAAACGTGTCTAATCTACAGGTTTCTGACTCCTATAGTCAACCTGCATGCCAT
Source organism: Peronia verruculata (assembly GCA_038406235.1). NCBI lineage: Eukaryota > Metazoa > Mollusca > Gastropoda > Systellommatophora > Onchidiidae > Peronia > Peronia verruculata. Next base: position 20,988 of record JBCAUA010165788.1, on the reverse strand, counting down.
AGTGGCAATAAAATGTCTGATGTTATGATCTTTGTTTATGTTAGAAGTGAAGCAAGATTGCTGATATGAACTAGTTGTTAAGAAGGCCTTGCATATTTTTTAATTGGGACCAATGATACATATATTTGAAATGTCCACCATCTTAGCTCAATGCTTCATTTGATAACATTGCATTCATTGTGTCCATTGCAAGGGCTACAAAAGATGGGGCACTCCCATGGTTTTGTGGTCTCAGTCTGTTTCTACTACAGAAGTCGCAAAATGGAACATAAATCGAACACTGCAAGATTATGCTTGCTCATTTATTAAAATGTATAAATGCCATTTTCAACAGACCTGGTCCACGAAACCATGGAAGTACTGAAGGTGGATCTGGACCAGGTCCATCTTGTTTTACAAGCGGGAAGAATCTTTGAATTTGGATGCTGAGGTGATTTAAAGGGCATTTCCGTGCACTGTGCCGCATGGCAACTGACAAACACTGAAAGAGCCATGCGGTTAGTCTATTTTTTTACAGTGGTCAGTGCAATCCGATTGCTGATCTCATGCAACAGCATGACTGCCTTGTTACCCATGACACTTGAAGTTTCAACCGTGTGGGAGACAAACCCTTACTGGTCTCCGATTGATGAGTGAGTGTTGATAATATATTCAAGAGTAGGCCTAAGTGTGTGAGTTCTAAAACTTTGTCCCAAATGCAAATGTCCTCTCATGGGGTTCATGTCAATGAGGTATTTCGAGAAAAATCACATGACCGAGGATTTTCGCTCACACGCTGATTTGTTTACTTGCTCTGCGCATGGCAGACAAATCTTGACGAATGATGAGCTTTCAGACCTGTCACACCATATAAACTAAGCCACATGTGAGCGATGTTGCCTCGGTCATGTGACTCAGACTGATCTCGAAATACCTCATTGATCTTCAGCAAGCAATACTTTTCCTTGAATGACTGACAGGCTTGGGTTATGCTATAGATTTATCTAGATCTTGATCTTGATCTATAAAATAACACTGAAAAATAAACTGTGACAGTGATGACTAAGAACAGACGTCAGAATTGAGAATACCAGATCTAGATATCTAGATCTAGATCTAGATAAAAAATAAAGCTCACTTTGTATATGCGGCACCGATATCGAAGACCATTACTTTGGGCTCATCTCCAATGCTCAGACCTTCAAACAGGGGCATGGTGAGGTTATCATTCGTGTTTATATCAATCAGACCAATGAATAATATGAACTTAGTGCAGGCTACTGCTACTGCTAATGAGGAAGATACTGTGGAGCACTCGTCTGCGTACTACGTCATGACTTTTGGCGATGGTTTGATTGATGATTGTCTGTTTGATCCATGATTCCATTGATTGCAAAATAATAAAATTTGTTAAAAAAGCGGTAATCATCGATAAACTTAATAGGATTATTCTTGAAATTAAGTATTGGTTGTTTTCAAATTATTTCTTTTATGCATATATTGTTTCTTTAAATAGAGTAAACCATTTCAATTTCGAAACCGGTTATCAACTTCCGGTATACGTCATTCAGGTGCTTCAAGATTTTCAACAAACTTTGTCGCACACACCTTGAGTCTACTTCCGACTAGGAACTCGGTGAGAAGTTACGTTACAGTCCAGCGACTTTTGTGGAATTCACAGTCAAAATGGTGAGCCAGATAGCTTGATTTATTGTTTATGCTATAAATAAGACATCATTGTAATCCACCAGAAGTTTCACTTTTATGAAACACTTACATTTATTCCTTGTCTATTTTTATTTGGGTAGGCAAGGCTACTTTTACTGATGTGACCCACCCATCCCATCCATCAGTATGGTATGACAGGTAGATCCAATGAATGGGACATAAATGAAAAGCATAATTGCAGTACACCTTGACTCGTGTACTCCACCCACATTATAAAAGAAAGGGCGGAAAGAATACTGTTTAATGCCCCAACATAGCTAGGCCTAGATCTACCTCATAGAATTCACCAAAAGTAAAAGAAAAAGTAAAATAGTACAGTACAATAGTATAGTCTATAGACTCTAGAATTCTAGATCTAGTATAGAACTGCATTAAAGTAAACAGTGAACTAGAACCAGGGCCATATTTATCATCAGAAAGCAGTGTGACGATATGCCATATTAATGATACTATGTCAAAAACACGGCTTAGTTTAGTGTTAGATTTAAAACTTTAAGTCAACCCACTTTGGTCCGTTATCCATGGTTGTCACATTTTTTGGCAGCTGAGAAAAGAAATTTAACAAAGATTAAGATCTGGATCATTTTATATGATGATAGATCTAAAATTTAAAAAGTACCCTAACTCAGTTGAAGAAGTTTCCTGCCTTGTTACAGTAAAAATTTGTTCAAATTTCTTTTCTACAGGCCAAGCATCCTTTGAAGATGGAAGGTAATGTGCTTTTTTGTTTTGTCTACTATTCATGTCTTGATAAAATTAACTCCACGGGACATCCTGGTTCTGATCCAATTTTAACTGAAACTTTTGTTCAAAATGTTCATTTGATATACACAAATTTAATTCAAGATGAAATTGATTTCATACTAGTAAAGTCATTATTATCACACCACCTTAACAACAATGGGAAATTTGTTTTATCAATTTTATCTGTGTATTTTTATTATTATTATTATTTAAAAATTTATTTATTATTATTTTTTTTTTTAAGAGTTGAAGGAAATTAAGGTGAACAGAAATTATCAGAATTGAGTATTTTTACTCAAGATTTTATAGTTAAAATTGTAGCATGGAGAGATCTGGAGGATGACAAAGTATTGTTATCGTTGTTTTTGTATGACAACCAGTTTTATCAGAATAACTGTCATCCCATATGACCAGATTAGTATATGATATTTACTTAGACATAAAATATTCCAGAGCTGCAAGAAGCTTTCACCATGAACTGCTCAGCTGAGAACACAATTCCCCCGAGCAAGTTAGGTGTGGTGATCAGATCCATTGGTCGTGCACCAACAGAGTCACAATTGCAGGCACTGTGCAGAGAATTTGAGAGTAAAGGTTAGTGTTGAAATTTAATATGGAAAGAATCATTTAAATTTAAAAATTACCGTTTGTTTGTTTTTTGTTTTCTTTTGTTGTGTTTTCATATTTTCTCCCCTGATGTTTTTGTGACATTTTTATTTTGGAATGTATTGTTTACAGTGTCATGGTCTGTTTTTATTTTGTTAACTTAACTTGTGAAGAAACAAATGACTTCTGCTATCAAAGGTTTGACATTGTTCCACACAGATGTTTTTTGTTTTTCTGATAAAAGAATTTGGAATGGTTACTGTTTGTACTTTTAGTCAAAAAGACCAGGAGAAATCATTACCGAATTTGGCACTGCACTTCATATAAAACAGCTTGAAAAGACATTGATACACATATATTGCTACATCACAGCTGATTTAAGAATGAAAAAGAATTTTTGGTGAGAAAGTATATCTTTTGAAGCTGCTGCTTTTCATTTTCTTGGTATGAAAATTACTGGACACTGCTTTTCATAATATACATTTTTAGAGCATTTCTGTGTTTCTGACATCCACTTTCATCATTTCCCAGGTGTACGTGCATTGAATCTACAGCAAGTAGAAGCTATAATTAAGAAGTATGAATTTGCCCCTGAGTCCCCAGATGCCCTGAGAGAAGCTTTCAGGTATCAGTCGTGTTGTTCATGTTCTTTACCATTCCGACAAAATTGTCCTTGAGAACAGTGGTTGGCTTGATAATAAGATAAGAATAAACTTTAATGTGTCCTCAAAAGGTAGTCTTATTCATGAATCATGAGATGTTCATTACAGGCAAACAATAACATCACATAGAGTAGTAGAACAAGGCAGACTCAAGAAATATTGTGCTGGTTTTCAAAACTCAAAGAAAACAAAACAAAAAATACAAAAGAATATGTAACAAGCAATAGTTTGTCCTTCTATCAGATTTTTCAGCAAAGTTCTGGACATTCAGTAGAGGATGATAGGTTTTATTATATGAGGCATATCAGTGTGGTGAATTTTTATGTGAAGTTATGATCAATTAATGTTGATGACTTACATCTAGTTAATGTTGATATTCCAGAAGTTACCTTATCCATTGAGATAGATTCAGTATTGATGATAATGACTATTAGAAAATCATAAACTATATAATAAAATAACTGTATTCATCAGCTTGGCAAAATGAATAATGAAGGCTTTACCATGTCATGAATCATTTCAGAATTTGGTCCTTTCTGAAAACACACAGCTACTGTTGTTTTAGTATTTTCAATATGTTGGAGAAAATTATTAGTCCTCTTATTATTATTTTCTATGACCTCTTCGACAGACATTTCTTTCATTTTGGGTAAAGTGAAACAGAATTTTACTCATTCTAAATGTACCTAAATCTTTTCAGAATATTTGACAAGGATGGCAATGGTTTGATCAGTGCTAGTGAGATTCGCCACATCCTATGCAATTTGGGTGAGAAATTGACTGATGAGGAGGTAGATGAGATGATCCGAGAGGCTGATCTAACAGGAGATGGACAAATTAATTTTGAAGGTTAGTTTCGCTATATCATTTGGTTGTGACCTACTGCCTGCAGGTGTCAATGATTTTATTACATTACTCTGTCCTGGACCTTCTTACTGCAGCAAATCTGTTTCCTGTCTTACTTCTTATATCCTTGTCCTTTTCTTTCACCAAACTTTGATGCTGATATGGGAATTACAAAGTTTCTTTGTAAAGTCAGAGTATATGTAAGATCTAGCCCTTTAAAATAAAAACATGATTAATGGTGTCATAACCGATTAAAACTTGATTATCACTTTTTTATTTTCAAATATGAAGTATAGAAAGGCATTTTATAATTCAATACTCATGCATCTCCAAGATTTTGTTGATTTTTAATATTGTTGATTTTCAATATTTTTGTTTTGTTATTAATTATAAGTTGTGATAAATCATGAGAAAGAAATGTTGCTAGTAACATCAAACAAATAAAAACAGTTTATAACTTTATCGCTTCTCTGCATCTTTTTCAGAATTTGTGAGAATTTTGGAAGCGGGATTGTGAGCCTGCAAGTGATTGTGACTTTTCAGTTTGGAACCATCTGTGCTCAGCTTCTTCACCTTGACATTCCATGGTTGTTGGAGAGTTCATTCACCCACATTATCTGTCTGCTTGTTAGGAATGCCTTTGATACTAATGCCATCAATCATTTCATTACAGTTTATGCAGGGAAATATCGCAGCTAAAAATGTCATATTTGATCGTTTGTCAAATAAGGAAAGTCGATGACTTATTCCATTTTATCTAACTCAAATTGGATCAGAAACTGTGGAGTTCTTCATTTTTTTGTTATTGTTTGCAGTTTTTGTTGTTGTTGTTGTTTTTTTCCTTCTCTTTTTAATCCACATAAATTGCGAAGATCCTTCTTTTTTTTTTTTTTTTTTTAAGAATGTATGCAGCATATCATGCAATTAACAACGCTAAATACTGTCTTTGTGCATCACAGAAAGGAATACAAAAATTTAACATGAAAATTTCAGAACTTAATCAGTCTGATATTTAACAAAAAGGTGCAAGATAAGTTATATCTTTGCATGTATTCGATAGTGTTCTTGTGTCCTTTTTTATTTTTATTTTTTTTTTGTTTGGTTAAAGGTGAAGTAGAAGAAGCAATGCTGAACAGAGTTTGTTCTTTTATTTTATTTTAATTTATTTATTTTTGTGTGTGTGTGTGTGTGTATATACCTAACAGACCAAAGGCAAAATTGGCAACATTTGGAATTCTAAAATGTTATTAATCATTTTGTTATGAAATGGTTAACTTTTGGGAGAATGTTTTACTCTCTATTTCCACACTGAAAATGATGCAGCTTCACAGGCCATGATCATTAAATCATTGTACTTAATATTAAAAAGCTAGTAGAATACGCAAACATTTTTACTTTTGGTTTGATTTTTGTTTTTAAGTATTGAAACTGATATGTGTAATCTTCCATGAATTATTTTTAGTATCAGTACTGGCAAATCAGTTTGTATTATTTCATCTTTGAGAACCAAGCTGAGGGTTGAGCAGTAAACTCATTTTTTGCTATATGTATAGATAAATAAACTGGAATCATTCTTTCAAGTCATGGTCTTTCAGACAAAAGCTATCCAAGACTAACAAATATATCATTCTTTCTGTGTTGAAATTTGTAATGATTTTTCAAAGTTGGTTTTTAATGAGAACTGATTGTTGAAGACTAAGTTCAGCAGAATAATATGTGAATCAGGTATTTATTGCCAAATGCAGTTTGAGTCACTGCATGAGTTTGGTATTTTCTACTCAAATTTTCACAATGTTTGCTGTGAGTGATTTTCATTTTGGATACTTGAATAACTGAATTCTCTTCTTGAATTTGTGCTGATGACAGCTTTCAGTATCATTTTTTAAAAAATTTATTTATTAAAATAACATAGTCATTTAATGATCACCATAAATTCATTTGTAAGCTAACCACTGCTGAATATAATTTATTAATTTTATTTCTTTGTAGTTTGCCAAGGCTCAGTGTGTCTTTGAGTGTCAAAGAGAAAAGTTTATAACTGAGAAACATGTGCCTAGTGCACACAAATCATGCATATGTCAAGAACAACTAAGTATGTTCTGGTTTCAAGTTGCCCATATTTCATTTTTTTCTTTATCCTTTAAGTTTAATGCCAACAAAATTTCAGGAATAGTATATCATCTTGTTGTTGCTTTTTTTTAACTGTGTTCTTGAAAAATCCAGAGAAGTCGTGCATTGTTAAATAATCTGTGCAGCATATTGATAGTGATATTTAAATGCTTATTATATAGCTTTTTGTTTTATTTTATCATCACTGTTTATTTGAGAACATAGACAGCCATTTCATGTGTTGATGTTTCTTAGTGACAGGTTTTTTTACAGAAATTAAGGTGTTAAGTGAGCTTAGGTTCTAACAGACAGGGTTGTGTTTGCCATGTTTTTCTTTTATCTTTTCTTTTTTTTTTTTTTTTCTTTATTTTTATGATATATATATCTATTTATTCATTCATTCTATCTAGCAAGTTTCAAAAAATGTACATATTTGTGTAGTTGCTTTTTACCTTCACTACCTGGATTGGTAGACTATTTTTTTTTTTCTTTCAAGACAACTTGAAACTATTAAGGAATAGTTCAAGCTCAGAAGTAGTTAGGGAAAACCATGCTCAAATGAAACGTTAAAAAAAAAAGACCAAATTGTTTGATGGTTTGACTTTTTCATTGATGTGCATATTCATGTTTGCTTGTAAAATGGTCATGTTTGCTTACAACATAGTGACACACAATAAATTGTGGGACAACCAATTCATGTGTGGCACTAATGAATAATAATGAACAGTTGATGTTAAATCTTCATGTCAGAATTGAACTCTTTCAGTTTGAAGTTCACACTCAGACTTTTGGCTGTCACAACGAAAAATAATTGAGTAAAGTATGCAAGCCTGTAGAATATGTATAGTGCTCGCAAACATCAATATGATTGTGAAATACTTGTGAAATGAAAATAAAACTGAACATTTTCTTACTCTGATTATTTGATTCTAGAGGCGGCAAAAAAAAAAATTGTATAAATTCAGGGAATAATAGGAGTATATCGTGACTCAGGTGAATTTTGAAAGGCATAGCATATACATATATGATGATTATGCATTGAACTGAGCATTTTCAACTTAAAGATTTTCACCATCTGAAGGGTTTCTGCTGAGTGAGGATCACAATTTTGTCCATTTGTGTTTCGCATACAGGCAAAATGTCCATAGAAAACCACTGCAAATTTTCATTTAAATTTCTTTGTTATACTTAGAAATTGAAATGCGACTTTGAAGAGAAAAGGATAAAACAAATTTTTTAGGCAGAGCAGAGCAACAAAAATCACCTTGTGCATGTATTTTGCTTAAATGGACTAGGTTCATACTCTCTCATATGTCTTATCTTGTAGATCATAAATAGCCTTTGTATACATATAAAACTCAATACTCTCATATCCATGCTATCACGCAACAGGGTTTATTATGGGTTCTGTTTAGAAGTAGGCATACTATAATATGATCTGTTCGAGTATGTCAGAGGGATTAAAACATCACAAACAGTGATAAAAAAATAAAAAGCTGGAAAATACCTACTATACCATGTTTGCGGCTGCTAAGAAACATATTTTCTTTCAAATGTGAAGTGAAATTTACTCAAGGTTAGTCGTGTGATTATGCTAATTTTTTATGACACAGTCAATGGCTTTTTTGTAGATGTATCGTGTCAGTTATGCTTCCAAGATGTCATAATTATTATGGCCGAAAATATTTTGCTTTGCTGCTTCTTTTTAACCAGTTTTATTTCTTCCAAAAAAAACGAAAAGCAATTTAATTTACCTGTTTTTGATTTTTGGTTGTTGATCATTGTTTCTTATAAGTTATCAGTCTTCTTTTTATATGATACTTATGCTATTTGTTCACAATATAAGATTATAATCACAAATGACTTGACATACAATGTTAAAATATATTATGTACTGAAATTTTCTCTTGGCTTGTGTGTGTGTTTTTTTATTATTATTATTACTATTTTTTTTTTTTGTTAGTTTCAATTTCTACAACAGAATGTTTTTCAATGAAAAAGACCCAGTCATGAAATTACAAAAATACTAATTTTTAAATACGGTACATCTCTATTTCACACCATTACCTAGACTGAAATTACATCCATACACAATCTTCCACAAGTTTCTTGACTTTGTTCCTTGCATTTTTACATGGACATATTCACAATACTTTTGCAATCAAGAAATTCCTGAACCATTCAATATCTATGAAGATCCATGTTTCTGACTAATTTTGCTAGACTTGCACAATCCAGCTGCTGTTATTAGTACTGGGTATGATAATTCTAAAAAGGAAATCAAATTCATTGGCAAAAAAAAGCAGAATTTTCATATATGACAGCATAAAATCAAAGAAGTCGTATTAAGGTATGCAATATTTGTTTATTCCCCATACTGATAGCCTTGACAAACAAAAAGTCATTAAAAGAAAAAAAAAATAAATGTAGTTAAGAAGTTGCCAACATGCCATGTTGTTCCTTCAAGTTTTCCTGACTGTACGTTTCTGACACAGCCAGACATTATATAATGAAGTAAATATTTGACAAAATATGACAATAAAGAAATACAAGTAGTAAAATATATGAGCATAAAATTTCTCTTAATACTTTACAAAAAAAAAAATACATACATAATTTTATATATTATTATAAGTAAATGTAGATTTTAATTTTTCAGGGTGTGTGGTAGACTCCATACGCTTTGAACATAAAACTAAGAGCACCAAATACATGAACTGAGCTTTCGCAGTGATGATACACTGATGACACAGAGGACTCTATGCTAATGCATGAACACAACTATTGAGTGTCTCTGGAAAGTACGTGTATTCATCTGTGGGAAGTGGATTTCCATATAGTGTAATGTAATAATGTAAATGTTTTCATCTAGGTTTCATTTTACAGATCTTTTTTTTCTTATCATGCTGAAAGCTATGAAGTTATGAAATGTGAAGCTGACCTGGCAATATATGTTACTTAAAGAAATGAGTTAAAAAAAAAAATTAAAAAAAGAAAAGCACATGCAAAGAAAGAAGATACCAACAAAAGAGCAAGAAAGAAAAAAAAGGACATCAATGTGTAAAACATGATGTATACTTTTGAAAAAAAACAACAACAGATATGTAATTACGCACCTACTCCAATATAATTCAATACATTTGAGACATGACATGATGTAAGCAGGTGCTCGTCCATTTGAGATGACTGGAGAGATCAAGATTATTTTTCAGCAGCAAGTGAATTTCTAATGCAAATCTTGTTTTATCTTACTTCTTCTATGTCCATTGGAAAATGTATTTCAGGGATAAATTTGCTGAAATATATTGAGTAAAAGTTCAAAATTGTAATTTAGTGACATGACCTAAGTGAGGGTTAAGAACTCACAACAGACTAGATTCATTTATGGCACAAGCATGTTCTCATTCTGGGCAAAAAAACTTGAGTCTGAACTGGGATGGATTCATCCTGGTTAAAAGATGGGTGATAACATTGTATTGAAGTGATAAAAAAGAAATAGATGGCAAAAAGCTTGACTTGGCAGTGATTGAACACTGATTTGCACAGTCTGCACCCAGAGCATAACATAATGTTAACAATTTTGGCTCATTCTAGATCCATCTTTTTTTGCTGATGAGGATTGACAAAAGTGATTGGCCATTTTCTCAATAAATTAAGTTGCACCAGCAGGTCACCCCAGTCGCCTCTAATTGTCATTACCTCCACTTCAATTCAAGATAAAGCAAAGATGTTTTCACCAACAGAATGATAAATAAATAAGATTTATTTTGATATCAGTAACTTTGCGTGGTCAAAAATAGACTAGCATTTGATTTCATTGTGTCTCATCTCATCTAAGTAAACTTAGAACATAGAAGTTTGAATGAAGGTAATGAAATTTTTTTAAAATGCAGGTTAATAATAAAATCAAAATAAAAACAACAAACAATATAATCACAATGACTTCATAAGACCTTTCCAGTTATGATCATCATATGATCTGTATTGCCGAGTACAATTCCTCTGAACACTGTAAACACCGATAGAAAAAAACACTTTTTTAAATATAAATAGTTATTGTGGTATAAATATTCATTATGCTGAGTAAACTAATGGCACGACTGCAATTCAATGTGACTGGAATGACAAATCACCAGGAAAAGTTTGTTCCCCTGTCAATGTTTGTAATTGTACATCATTGGTGGATACTGTGCCACAGAAAATAAAAACTACACAAAAGATGTCTGAATGCTGTTCATGCATTGCATCTACTCAAAGCTGGCAATAAATAATTTTTTTTTTTTTTTAATGGACATTTCATCCTTGAAAAGAGGACAAAATGTATTACATTCAGTTAAACCTTTATGACTATTGCTCACATTTCTGTGGATAAATACATCTTCTTTACTAAGATAAGAATAGCATGATGGAAGTTACAACGTATCATTTTAAATACAATGAAATGAAGGACATCTTGTGATGTGTTCTCTTTTGGCAATTCACAAAAGATTATCTAGCACTAGATCTAATGCTTTTCAAAATTACAACTGCAACAAGCATACAAAATTATGCCACATTAGGTAAAAGCCATAAATTGCAAGAGTTGTGGTCAATGTGAATGTAAAAACAGTATAAGCAACACAACAATATTGTTTGATAGCAGACCATTATCTTAATCTGAGACTGATTTTTCTGCCACTGAGAAACAGAAGTTTTTCAGGCATATACACAGAAGAATGATGAGGGAGGGTAAATGCACCAGACCATTCATAAGACTTTTCTCCAATAAAAAAAAAAAGTCTAAATAGACCTTGCAGAAAATCCTTTCTCAGCCAAGTACTGGTTCTCAGAAATATGAACGTCACACATCATACTCCTTAAAAAAAATAAGAGGTTTATTGGTTAATTCTACTGCAGTTCTTTATTTTATGAATTTATTTGATCAATTTAGTTCCTTTATTCAATTATACAGTGAGGAACTAGGAAAGTGTGACAGCAAAACAAACAGTAAAAGAACAGTGACTAGCAATTTTTTCAAGCTGCAATTTTTCTTATTTCACATTTTTATATGGCTATATATATTTGTGTACACACCTTGTAAGTCCTCTAAATGGAGATATAGAGCTGTATGTTTATTGGTGTTACCTTAAGATAGAGCAAATTTTCTATTACAGTAACAGATATGCAGGAAATAGTGTGCCAAACCAAACTGGGTGGCCTATGAAAAAAGAAAAAAAACAACAGTTTTTTAGGTGTTAAAATGTTTGCTTCAAAGAACAAAAAATATGCACTCAAACACTCTACTTTCTGAAAAGTAACACTAATATGCATCTACAATTTTGGCTATGGGATTGGACAAAATTTATGGCAAGTGCCTGACAAACAAAATCTGGAAAAATACAATTTAACACTGGCCATCATTAGTACAGACAGCGAAAGAAATGTTTCAAACAGACATTCTTCATCTTTAAGCTAAGGCTCAGTTGTGAGGTAATTTGGTCGAGTAAAATAACTCATTTAGTGGAGAATATTTAGTAAAGGACGATTTCTGTGTCTGGTCAAATCAATTACAACACGAAAAATCAGTTAGCTATTTGCTAAAAGATTAACTCTGTCATAGTAGGGTTTATTTAGATAAATGAATATGGATGGTTTCTAATAAAATGCTTTCAATTAGTTGAAACTGCAAAGTTAACATTTCTAAAGTTGTTAAATGCAGGCCATCAAATTAATTAACAGAAAGCTACTTCCATTCATGCAAAGTTTGGTTTCAAGCAGCTCATAAATGCAGGATCATAAAAATCAACGCAGGATCTGATCTCTCTAGAGATGCCACAACAGCGCATCGAAAGAAAAAGAAATTACATCTCATATAATCACAAAGACACTGGGATCATTTTGATATTGCACTTTTGAACAGTATATCATACCAACAAATTAGATAAGTTACAGCAAATATGTGAAGAAACCATAGAGAGCATTCAGATATGGCCCACAGTTAAATAATTTGGAATGATTGGGCAGAATCAAGTAAACTCATTCAGAATGATTATAAAATGTTATCAAATCTAAAATGCAACAAAGAAACAAAGAAAGGGCTACTAAACAGGGCCTTAGCCAAATTCTCACACTATACATTCTTTTATGTTTTATTCAAAACTAATTAATCATTCATCATATAAAAAAAAAAAAAAAGAACAACACACTGCCGCCATTCGCTGCCTGTGTAGGGAGCATTTGAGTGGTTAAAAGCCAGAGTAAAAAAAATGTATTACAGATTTAGTTGTAATGGTATGGAGATAGAAGGTTGTATGGTCATGTAGTACATAACATGTTGGGAAGAATACTTCAATTATTATGACCAGTTCCTATGAAATTGTCTTATGTTTACAGCAGCCAATTCTTTCTTTGCTATCTGCTCATAGCTTTGTCCATACTCATACAGCACTCTCTGTTTTTTGTTCACTATTCACGCATGGCTACCACTGCTTCAAACATACATGTATCTCTTTCAGTCAAAATAGTATGAAATTAACAGAAGCCCATTTCTACATTGCCCATAAACAAAGCAGGTTTACTGACATTTGATTTTTATGCAGAGAGTGAATAGCAACAATGAACAATCACACAGAAATAAAACTGTGATTAATAGAATTATCACATACTAAATTTAAAAAAAAAAAAAAAAGATGTTCCTGTATGCAAGAAGCACAGCATTTCACCTAAGATCATGTTCAGAACATGTCAAGTGTTTAATCCAGCAACAGTTCCTAAAAGCATTCTGAACACACCAAGTTTGTGGTATTTTCTGATGTTGAAACATGCACATGAAAAATAGCTTTGCATAATCTCTCCTCCAGATGGTTTTCTTGAGCAGTGCTGTTTCCACTCGTCATATTTCCACTAAATTAACATAAGACAATTATGATATTGAAAGTCATGGAACATATTCACAGACTTTGATGTTAACCAACATCTAAACCTTGAGGGACAGACTTACTGATTTTTTTTTTCTCCAGGCAGTCTTGACAGGGCTACGCATGACACAAATCATGACCCACACAAAAAAAACACTTATCCTATTGTGACACCATCTTTTAAAGTGACTGTAAGTAGCAGAGATAATAGTTATCACAAAAATAAATATATGCATTGTATTTTGTAACGGGGAAAAAAACTGGATCAGATATGTATACTGATTAAGATTTTTTTCAGTGAACCTTTTTGTATAGTGGCACTGTTTCTAAATGCTAGTTCTTACCACTGCAATATGGATCAAAATTAAATCAATCAAAAACTGGATTTCATGAAGAAACAAGCGAAGAAAAAGAATGCAATGAAAACAAGAAGGAAAAAAAAAAAAGGGAAATTAGGAAATAGAACAAAACTACATGTATATAATAGTCTCAGTCTCAAGTAATATTGTCAAAAAGTAATAATATCAAAAAGAAACTGAACACATTAAAAGACCTTATGTGATGCCAATACCAAAGTGAGATATGACCATAAAAAAAACACCATCAGTTCTGACTTCTGTGGACATGGGCAAAAGGAGATAATCATTAAAACTTTCAAAATTCATTTTTGATGTATTCTCAGAGACTAGTCAGTGACATGGCAAACTTACAGGAAATCCACAAGTGTCACATCCACTAGCAGCATATCTACTCCATGTAAGGCAGACTGGGCATGTTGTGCACATGAGTTTGGAATGAATCCAATTTTGGAATATGATTAACTAAATAAAAAATGTCAGAAAAAAAAGCTAACACATTCGTGATAACAACAAAAATGTTTGATACAATGTGAAAGGTTTGGCTATGCTGAGATTCAAAAACAACAGGCTGGAGTGTCGGTACATGCTGGAAGGCTGAGGGTTATGACCATGCATGAGGTGGTGCACCAGGTGTAGCTTTTGACTGCTGGAGATAAAAAAAATGAATGAGTAAGTTGACTCCAAGCCAAACATAGTAAAAATGAGACACAACACCATGAAATCAGGCGCTCGTCAAACTGAGCCAACTGGAGAAATCACATGTTTTTCAACAGTGAATGAATTTTTAACGCATTTTTTCTTCTTCACAGAAACTTTCTATATCAATAAAAAAATGCATTTCAGAGTTCAATTTACTGAAACAGATGGCGAAAAAGCCCTAAAATTGTAATTTAGTGGCATAGTCTAACAAGGATTAATAAGGATTTCCAAAAGTGATTGGCCATTTTCTCAATGAATTCAGCTGCAGCAACAGGTCACCCCCATCATCTTTAATTGCCAATAGCTGAACTTCTACTTAAGGTAGAACAATCATATTTTTCACATTCTGAAAGGGAAATAAATAATCTTTACAGTGATGCTCAATATACTCAAAATTTGACAAGAGTGATTTCATTGTGCCGCATCTCAAATGTAACACAATTTAAGATGTCAATGGCACTGTGTAAGACTCTGCCACAGACCAATGGAAAAAAATGACATATGACGCAGTCTAAAACTGAACTGTTGAAATACAACTAGGTAGGCAACATTTGTTGATTAAGTCACTTATAATCATGAGAAAAAAGATTTCTTTTTTTTTTTTAAAGAAGACAAATTCTTTTCAAGTTTTAAAAACAAATAAAAGTAGAAAGGAAAAAAAAATAAAGGGCAAACTTGAGTCCCAGAATTCTTGTCAGAATTTTCTAGAATTCCAAAACTGCATAACTTGGATGTAAAGCTGTCATTTATTTCTAGACTACTAAATCTCGAAAAAATACTACGTTTAGCTTTTTTGTCACCTTCATAACTCCACATGCTCATGGGAATGGCTATGGGCTGACTCCTGTTTAGCTGCTGACTGTTTACGACTGCTGTCTCGTCGCTCTGCGCTATGATGGTACAGCCGAGAGTTTTGCAGCTCCAGGAGCTCTTCTCTGATCTCACTGTCAGCCTGCAGAGATTCCTCTCGTGAGCTTTCAGAACTCCTGGGTATATCCTCTCCTTGCTGTTCTTGTTCAACTGAAAAATTGAGAGCAAAGTTATAATATTGAAAAAAGGGACATAATGGAGATGGGAAGAGTGGCTATCACAGAACCATACATATGTCTTGCACCCAGGGCAAATGAGTTGGAAGTTGCCCCAGTGATCTCGAGTTACAGCCATTTTTACCTATTTTCTGACTCAAATACCAAAATTTATAACAAAAACAATTTTTTTCAGACTAAAAAAAAAATAAATTTTCATTGTGACAAAAAAAAAAAAAAGAAAGAAATTTGATATCTCAGTCAGAAAATAGTTAGAAATTGCCATAGCTTGAAATCACCTGGCGTGACCTCCGATTCATTTGCCCTGTGCGCCGGACATATACTCGTAGTTTGTGTTCTTTTATTCTACAACTTCAGGTGTTGCATGCATCTTAAATAGTATGCACACATGTGATCCACAACCTAGAGTAGTAAACCTCCAGTTTTGATAAATAGGTTTAACTGATGTGCCTCCTGTGCCCCATGAATGGAGAAAAGTGCTCTAACGTCAAAAAACCAGTGGCTGGTAAAGATCAGGTATTATGATGACCTAATTTCACAGTAGATCAAGCCATTAAACTAACTTTAACACTTTTATGGTAGTAGATACCCAATTTTGAAAGGCCCAGACAGCTTTAACTCTTTCCATCAGAAATGCAAGTATAATTTATGTACCCAAGTCCAATGACCCATTTCTTAGCAGACACAGGATGACATAAAAAGTTCTTTATCGTAAAATTAAATATTGGTGTCGAGTTTGCACAAGAATCCATGTTCTAACTTACAATAACCAATATAAGGATTTATATATCTAAGTTCTTATGGACATTTGTGCGAGGAATGTTAATGCACCACATTATATGACAAGGACAGCAGATTTGCCTAAGAGCTGCTCTCCTGATGTTGAAAGGAATCACTGAAATGAACTCACGGTCCAAGAAATCAACGTCCTCACGAGGGCGACGATTAGCATCAAGAAGTCCTGGTCCTTTCTTAACCATCTCCAGAAAATTGTAGAGTTTTCCAGGTGGACCCCATTTTCCCTCTTTCAACATTTCTGAAAAAAAAGCAGGACATCATTTTCTACTGAGCCATGATGTACCACTAGCACTAACTTCATTAAAAAGATATTGCAAAAGGGCGACCCTGTGGAATGCTATAAAAGCTAATGCTATCTAACTTTTACTGCCCACATTCTATGTATGGTGGAATCTGCTTAAAGTCTACCTCTTGGGACTGAGAAAAATTGTTGACTATAAGCAAAGTTGACATTATCCGTTTTCATGGAACACAATCTCTGGTAGGCACATGGGGTCAGAATGTGTGTTGCACATTTATTGGGTTAGGCCTATGCCCTTATCCCTATGAGCAGAGCTTCCCTCTCCAACTCTAAGCGAATAGTAATGGTATTTTGCCTTGAGTCAACATCTTTAAGAATTTTCAACTTTGAATCCACATTTAGAACTCTACTTTTTCCCAGATATTCTGATCATGGAGTTGACGATTAAAGAAATAGTAGTAGGTTGACTAGTAACACAAGCACAGAATGTAGTGATGAACATGATCTAAAGATGTGAGTGAGATCAGGTGTCTCTGTGTGTGTGTGTGTGTGTGTGTGTGGGAGGGGGTGGGTGGATGGGTGCATGCATGTGTGCATGTGTGTGGGTGTATGTGTGCTTGTCTGTGTGTGTGTATGTGAGAGTGAACAAACTGGGCAAAGAGAGGCGAGTGTGGGTAGGTGTTTGTGTATTTTTTGCACAATATGGGGCAAGTGGAGAGGGCCAAGTGTGGAACTGTGTGGCACTTGGAATAGTGCCTGTGTATCAAGGCAGTCAGTGGTCAGTTGTACTAACCGGGTACATGTGCATGGGCTTGCCAGCACACTCAAGAAGGAACTGCTGTATGGGTGTGTGTTTGTGTATCCCTGTCAACGCAAGACAGGTGAAAAGAGTCAAGCATTTTCACAACAAGCCCATCGGCTACAATGTGTTGTAACAAGGGATCTCTCCTTGTCTGATTTTTCTTCGTCTTCACAATTTATGGCTAACAGTCCACCAGCATGAGTCATTTGGAGTTGACTTTAAGCAGAATCACCTCTGAAGGAGCTGACATTATCAGAAACCAAAACAATGAAATATAAATGAAAAAAAAAATGGGACCGTCGGAATAGGTTGACTTTAACTGAGAACTGACTTTATGTGAGTTGACTTATTGTGGGTTCCACTGTAATAATTATAACTAACTGAAATAAGAAATGGTGTTCCTAGTAACTAATTAGTAACTGGTTTGAACCCCAGAAGAACATTATGTGAACTAAACTTACAGCACTAATGGCACTGTTGTTCCAGTCTCTTGATGAATGCAGAAATGACTTCTCAGATAGGTAAAACCAAACAGTCATATGAGTGATGATAAACTGAGCTGTTTGGTCTGAATGATCTCATTTCGCTTTGTGCATGATTTTATGGAGGATCTGACTGTGACTACCTTACACATGTAAAATATTCTTCAACAAATTAAAGATGGAAAATGGGCAACAAATAACGCTCTTCTGGACAATACCTACCAATTCACATCACTGGCAAAATTTGTCTTTGTTATATGCTCATATACAGATAGGAAAGACATGCAGAGACAATTCTATGCTTAGATGGCTTCTTGTATATATCATCTTAGAGTAATGAATTTTGCAGATCAAAGGAAAGGAGGGGAACTGCATTATTCCGTGTATAACACCAGTTTCCTACTATGAGCTGTGACAAGGCAAATAAAAGCCAAAGATTAAGGTAACCACTAAAGGAGCAATCAGTTCTCCATTAGTATTAATATCTTATAGCTGTATCATATTTGACTGGTGACTTACTGGATGGCCGTTCCTCTCCAGCCAGCACTCTGGTCAGCCACTCCGTCACCTCCTCCAGCTTGAGCTGCTCAGCCTGGTAGTTAAACACCTGTCCTTGACCATGACTGACCACTGTGATCATTGGCAATGTAGCAGTCCAGGTATACTCAGACAGAATCTTGAGTCCAACAGTCTTAGGTCGGCTACAAAACATTTGGACACAAATAATTCAAAATATAAAAATGATATAAAGCTAACTTCACTGCTTCACTTGTATGTGAGATATACATCAATGAAAGCACTTCATTCTTTCAAAGACTATCAGTGGAGATTTGATTCTGATTTTTTTGCTTGAGAATAGGATGAATTTTCCAAAAATGCTGCTGTCTAGAAGTTGTGGTACCAGTACCTGCTAGATGGTTGCCATTTCTTTTTTTCAATATTACTCATTTATTAAAGTAAAAAACTGCAACTGTAGAGAAAAAAAAAGCTTTAGAAATTTGAAATATTGCTCTCTTCGCCTACATAGGCAATGATGATATTCATAATCTGAGAAGCAGTCAACAGCTGGCACCAAAGCTGATGTACTCAGCAGTAATATAAACTCAGCAGTTCCACTTGCACAATAGGCAGACAACATTAACATGAAGCTCCCTCAAATCTGTAGTTCATATGCATTAGAACCATCTTCTGGAAATCTTATTAAATTGGTGGAACATTGTAGACAATACCATGTGCATAGGTGAGAGCCCTGTTTAGAAGGGAAGTTTTTTTCACCTGTCTTCACCATGGCTTCAACTGCTGTAATAGTTTTGGGCATCGCTATTAAGTAAGTTATACTGGGTCAAAGTGTGTTCTTCACACAACTAATGTGGACAAAGAAGAGCCATGTCCACTCACATACTTACTGTGGCAACAGACATACATCACTACATTGTACTTTCTTTGATCCACGGGTTTCAAATAGGTTTCATTCCTTCACAGCTCAAAACAAAAGTGCCACTGTACAGCTCCTCTTTGGTGCATGTTACAAGTGAACTTGTGTGCTTTAAACTGGCTAAATGCTGCCACCTGCTGGCTGCTCTTTAGTCAGAAAGTGTCATAATGACCAGACTGAAGGACAATCTAGCAATATTTCAGACGACATTCTGGATTGTTTTCACAGAAATTTCTATCATTTCTATTTACCATGAAAGGAGCAGTAGAAATGGAAAGTAATAAATGACACCTACGCGTCCATCCAGCAGAAGATGGCATTGTCAGACTGATCCAAAATGGAAGTTTGGGAAAACATTTCTCTTGCCATATCACTGATGGGGTCAGACGGATCCAGAAACAGAATAGCAAATGGCTTTTTCATAGTAAACAGAGTTGGGAAATTCATCATCGTTAGTTCAGGCTAAGAGAGAGAAGAAAAAAAAAAAAGCATTTTAAAAGCCTGAAAAAAAAAAAAAAAGAAAAAAAAACTATAACAATAAATAGCATGTTTTCATGTATCATTAAGGAATAGTTATGTAGCATTGTATTATTCATGTTTTTGGCTTTCAAATAGCATTTTTTGTTAATAAGTTAGTTCAAAGAAAGTGAAATTTCATTGACCACACATACAGATTTATACAATATCTTTCATAAGTATCCATCTATCAGATCATTATTTCATCAATTACAAAAGTGAACCACACTTGATGTGTCCTTCAACATAAATCAACACTGACTTAAATAACTTTGTAGGGGGAAAAGCTTGGAACCAATCAAAGAAAGCTTACAACAGTGGTGATGATTGATTGCTTGATGAAGTCTCTCAAAGAAGAGGCTGAGAACTGGCCTGTCAAAGATCTGATTGATTTGTGAGGATCACCACGATGATGGGCTACTACAGACATGCCTGGAACTTTGTACTTCACAGCCCTAAAAAAAAACAAAACATAAACAGAATTATTCTAACATTATAAGTGAAGGGGACAATTTTGCATTGTATAGATAGTTTTTCCTATCTTTTTTTTTTACTTGCTGATTTGTACAATACTAATAATACTGAAACCAGAGACCTCATCAGGGAGAACAAACTGACAGCATTGAAAACAAACATGGAGGGGGAATTTTTAAAACTGTGCTGGAAAGATGGAAAGCCTTTGTTGATGACTTGTAGACAACTCTTATAAAATGGAAAACTAACTGTACAACAAGAATGACATGACACATTAGGGAGGGGGGCAGGGGGGTCCTGAAAATAAGGTTTTGGGACTAAAATACCAGAAATAGGATTTTCCTATTTTTACACAATTTGAACTCTTCTCAGACCAGAAAAATAATTTATAGGGCCAGAAACATATGCCTTATGCCCCAAACCGCCACCAACACCACCCTGCTAAATGACTTTATAGACAGATTATGAAAATTCAATTTAGATTTTCTGAATACGTAGGATTTCTTTACTTTTTTCCCTAAGGCTTTTTTATTTCTCAACCAATTGCCTTCAAATTTGGAATATAC
>JBCAUA010165677.1:0-21974 GCA_038406235.1 Peronia verruculata | reverse complement strand
TCACGTTTCCTTTAAATGTGCCTAAAAGATACAATACTTGTTATGTAGCCGGCTTTGCTGTATAAACTAGGTCGATAATGAGACAGTTGTGTGACACAGAGGGCGAGAAAAGTAAAGTGATGTAAGGTAATTTAAGCTTAACAAAAAAAAAAAAATTAGACCTCATATTATCTTACAGTGGACAAATAGCGTGGTTAAAAAAATAAAAACTCGGTCTTTGCTGGAAAATCGAATGTCCAACACAGCTTTGTTAGAAGGGTTTTAAATAAGATATGAATAACAATGATTAAAAAAAAAAAAAATCTGGCCAATATCACAATCATGTTAGGCAGTTAATTGGCCTTCAAGTGAAGGATTGGACCGAGCCACACTTTGCAGACTAGAACGACATCGATTATCATGAACAATATTAAAACACACAATAGTGAATAATCTTCGTTTCTAGGATCGAACTGTTCGAATCCGCCCGATGACCAGCCGATTAATGCCCTTGACGCGCGTACCTACCGTGGCGGAAGATATGCCTGGGATAAATAATAAAACTAATGGAAAGTAGGACCGGAAATTAGTTTAGCCCAGAAGGATCATTCAACCTTAGAGCTATCGATCTTCGTTATTTGGAATATTATGAAGCATTTAGAAATAAGAAACAACCATAACGAGTTCCATAAAGTGTTACCACAAAACGAAAACTGAACATGGCGATCGGAAAGGGAACGTTACACACTTTAAAACAAAATATATAATAATTTTGTGCAAAGCCAGCAAAGATAGGAAACTTGGATTTTCTGACATCTTTTATCATCTCAATGCTTCGAGTCTTTCAGGCGTCTTCTTCTTTCTACTTCATTCACATGTAGAATAATCAGTACATAGGAAAATATTATAGATAGAATTGAGATATTGACAAGAACAACCTTTTTTTTTTTTTTCCATCATTGTAAATGGGCGCTCTTATATCTTTTTTGTTGCATTTGCTATTGCCATCGTTTAAACTGTTCTAGCGTGTTGTTTAATCTCCTTGGAAAGTTGTCTACTTGTCTAATTATCACAAAATCAGTACTCACACTGCATTCTTCCAGACCCTCCAACCCCCACCCACATACACACACACCCACACTTTTTTTTTTTTCATCCCATATCTAGGCATCTGCAAATCCCCTGTATCCTCACTCACTCCTTGAAATGATAAATTTTAATGAACTTTTAAATGTTGGGGTCTCATTAAACGGAACAAAAACTAAAAACAACAACGGCACATGTCACTTTTACTTATTATTTATTTATTTATTTATTTATTTATTTATTTATAGCAATGGTTCTTCCGGGGCCATAAGCGAATTTCTCGGCTAGAGTGGATGGATTACATTTTTATCATGGAAATATACTATTACGTATACCAGATCCAACGCACTGAGCTGCGAGCCCCACACACGCCATGGACCGAATTGAGCGAGGGTCTGCCACAGAACTCTGGGACATGACTGGGAAGAAGCACAGAATTTAAAGCTTATGGAATCTTGATATCCTCCAAGTAATAATACTAAAATCAATTATTAAAATACGGGGACAAAAATAATAAATAAATGAAAACGGTTGCACAAAAAAAAAAAAAAAAAGGAACCAAAAGCCCACTGAAATTTACATTATAGGCCCGATGCTACCCAGTGAATGAGTTATTCTTTTAGACTTAAATAAAAGAAGGAAAGCAAGGAGGTAAGAAAGAATAAAAGAAAATATAGATGGCTTTAAAAAAAAAAAAAAAGTCCATCGAAAATAAATAGAAGAAAGTTAAATTATTTGAGTAGTAAATGTAGGAGAAGAAACAAACGAGGTGCTACTGCAAAAGCGCAAACGAAGGAAGCAAGCAAAATTGACATAAATAAAGCTCAATATAAACAAAAAAGATCCCATTGTTCTTTTGGCGTTAGATGAGGTAGATGTAAATGCTTACGTACTCATTTATATAATCGTGGGCACTAATACAGTGCAAAAAGTATGGCGAAAGACTTCAGATCGCCAGAACAGTGCATACTGATGCTTGAACTTATAGTTCAATTGCTTTATTTCATTTTCAGTCAACGACAGGGTCTCTAGATCGAGGTTCCATTGTAAAAGATCATCCCGAGGAGTGTTCCCCTGCTTTAGCTCTTCAAGTAAAATTTTCCCCCTCTATCTCTCCGTGTGACATATTTCTTCTTCTTTTTTTTTTTTTTTAAATTATGCTTTTGTCACGAGAAAAACAAAACAAAACAAAAACATTTTCCTGTTAGACTGTTAATTTACTCAGTACCCTCGGGGGATGGACATGAAAAGATCAAGTAAGAAGGACGGTAATAAGAATGCTCATTCTGGTCAGTTTTTCACATTCGTGTGAGATGAACTTGGAGTTAGTAAGCTGGTTGTTTCATTGTGTTTGTTTGTTTTGTGATGGTCAAAGCATGCCTATTTGTCTGATATTTTCTGCGCTCGATATATGTGAAAATTCTTGGCATAGCTTCACATCTTCAGTCCATGGAAATATCTGCATTTAAAAAGTAAGCATACATACTTTGTAAGTCTGAGTAAATTTGATTTCAAAGAAATCAGCATCGAGGAAAAAGATGGGAAAGCTTGCTATTCCCCTCCCCTCCCCAAAATCACATGCACTTTTCAACTTGACTGGTAAAGGTTAAAGCCTGACTACATTTTTTTTTTTTTTAAACCTTCTTCCCCTGTTCCTCTTTATCGCCTGTTCACACACTTCTCCAATAACCTACTCTTAACTATGGACATAAATTACTGATAGTCTGCGCCTATTTCCTAGATCTAAGATGAAGTTAAGCAGTATCAATCTTTAAATCTCTCAGCGCTAGATTACGTTCATTATTACAAGGAAGTGGATAGGTGGACCCCAGGTATATTATATATATTATCTGTAATTATTCATCATCAATGATCAATGCACACCATCTATAATTAGCTCGTCGGACATACATGTTAGCGTTAGGGTGGACCGTCACCCCGCTCGTCGGATCTACATGTTAGCGTTAGGGTGGAGTTGCGCTGGTAGAGGGTCCCAGAAGGTTGAGCCAGAGGGATTGTTCTAGATCTCTACGACAACCAAGAAGGTAAAGAAAAATGAACAGTGCGTCGCCCGGGGTCCACCTATCATCATCTACCTTATTACAATGGAGAAGAGTGGACTGGCTACGGTCAGCGGAGTAAACTGGGCATTGGTGGGTCCTCGAGTTCAATGGCCGAGGCTCTCTTCAATAACAGATGCCAACAGCGCGGAGCACCGGGTCTATTAAGTAGAATGTCCGTGCATTGTTCTCGTCTCGTATAACACAATCACAACAGGTACAGACATCGTGACTCTATTTAGGGACAGAGCATTTCAATGGAAAACTATTTAAAGAAACTGAAGGGGTACCCTTTTCCCCTCGGCGCGGAGGTTTCTCCTCTTGGTTCCATCCCTCACGTTCCTTCCTTGCGATTGCCACATTTACATTGCAGCGTTCTGTCTGTCGACCCTATGCTGTTTTACAATTAATGTTCATTGCTAGATTCTATGCAGACCTAGATGTGATGTACTCGTAAAAAATGGAGAAGTTATAGATGAAGTGTTAGCTCTATGCGTAATTGCAATTCAAGAAAAAGAACTCGGAAAAATACAGCGATTTGGGCGAAGAAATTGTTGATAAAAAGGCGCACCTGTACACACACAAATCTGTTGAATAAACTTTGCTTTCACACAGACGAGTTCAAACAGTACTGGAGAATGGATGAGTCGATACTCATAAAAAAGTAGAGTAGCTACATACAATACCAGCTCGCCAAAGCCAAAACGGATAGACCTAGCACAGGACAAGCTAAGCACATCATAATATGACTGTCCAAACATCCTGTGCGACATACCGAAATAACCACACTAGATGAGACTGAGGCGTATAATAATCATCATGCGACAAAAGGTCTGGGTCTACTATAATAAACTGCATAAAATAGAGGGCCCTAGCCTTCCCTATTGTGCTTTGGAAAAAAAACAACAAACAAACAAACAAACAAAAACAATTTTAAACTCAAGCAAGGCGATCTGTATGCGTGGATTTTACGAATTTCCATACGAATCTGCACTTTTTTTTTTTTTTTAATTTGATCACAGAATTCCTCTTTTAATTCTCAAAAATTTATCCTAGCCTGGCGGCAACTTCAAAAGAAATTTCATAATGTGGCATCGGTGGCCAAAGTTCAAGCAGTGTTTGATCAGAGACCTTATAATAATGAAGTCTCTGGTTGGTTTTCTGGACCGGTCGCGGAGAACGTGCGTTTGGCACCAAGGGACGTATGGATGGTCCCCAACACCCGCCATTTGGACCTCACTGTCAGGGGATTGTTCCACACCAGACCTCTAGACGATTCGCTACGTGTAAATGGGACTTAAATTTCTGTTTAGATTCTTTCTCCGGTGTGCTAGATAATTATAAATTTTAAAATACTCATAAAATTTAGAAGCTGGTCTCTTTCTCTCTCACATATAAACATTTGAGTCATCGTCGATTTATTTCTGAAATAAACATTGTATAATTGTACGTGACGACAGTTTTGGTGGATTTTCATTGCAGATTTTCTCTCTTACTGTGAATCTAATACTCCTATTTTGTGATTAACAAAATATAATACACATTGTGAAATGCAGCCAGTATCAGGCCTGGCAAAATAAAAAGATATCCTTAGCTCCCATACCAATGAACATTCTAATGAGCTGTAGCCTGCAATCTGGTGGCTCCGGAATTATGTAAATTCTCACACTGCATAACTCCGCACAATTTAAAGTTTTTCTTGTTGTCCAGAATTCACAACAAAATTGACAATGATTTTTGTTTCTCACTATATATCGTTCCCCATCCTCTGCAACATTAAAAAGCAGATATGTGTATATATGTATGTGTGTGTGCAAAGAAAAAAAAAAAAAATCTGTGCACCGACAACGGCAGTCAAATCTGATTTGTTGCAAGGAAAGAAATATGCTTGGTGAACACCAGAATCTGATTTCCTACAAAGTAAAATGCACAGTCCTCAAAAACTACGGCCACACGCGACAAATAGAGTGTGCATCAGGCAATATAATTTTCTCCACTCTTTCACATCACATAAAGATACTATGCCGCCTGATCCAAGTCTTCAGACTTCTTTAGTATTTCGGATGTCCACTTTTTCTAGCACACGAGAAATTGCCAAGACAGAGTGCATGAAAAATCCTCTTAGCCGGCATCTAGAAAATGGATTAATTCTCTCTGATAACAAGCTTTACATTCTGTCCGGCACTCAACAGTTTCTCCAGTATTCCGATCTCGCACGAGAGAATCTGGCACTCAGAGGTTTTACACAGCAATTGTCCAATCAATTGTCGCGATAAGACTTTGGGCCCTCAAGCTCATTTATCCCCCCGTCTCTCCTGTTTATGACGTGCCCCATACACCGTCCTGGGTAAGGTATGGGAGGAAACACACACACACATACACCAATCATTCTATTCGATGACCGATTTATTGAACGAGTGTTCAGAATAGCAACTTGTGTCTTAGATATCGCGTCCCAAATTCACTATCTAATGTTCTAATTGATTAAATTAATAGCCACACTCTTTACTCATAATTTATATGCAGATAAAGAAAACAAAATAAATACATGAATCACTTCGTTCCCATGTTCACTTTTATCTCCCGTTCTCTGTGTTCGCGCTATATTTTGATGCGATCTTTAAAGGCACAGCAGCAAAACCTTCCACCATGCGTATCCGTTGACATAAACGGTTAAATGTTTTACTACCTCTGTTTTTATTTACTGCTGTCGTTGTTACACCAAGAACAACGGACAAAATCAATCTTCTGCGGTCACAGGAATATTATTTTCATACAAATACACAGCTAAGACTATTTTTGTCCCACAAGGTGTGGCGCATTATCGTGATTGTGTCAATCTGATTTCTATGTCACTAGAACCAATAATGCCAATACTTTGACAGCACTATATTATAAATATCAATCAATGCTATCAGTGTATGTCCTTGTATAACAAACAAACAAACAAACAAACACAAATGTGACCTTTACAGCTGGGTGCCAAAATGTAAAACTTCCATGTCGTTCCGGTCGTTTTCCTTTTTCCATGAATAATAAAAACAAAACAAAACAAAACAAAAAAGAAAGCACGTAGTACACAGACATATTATAGTGAAAAATGCCCAGCTTCTGACTGTGAAACAATGGAATTAAAAGTCGAAATCGTCAGTGACAGAACATTTCATACTATGCCACTTTGAAGTGCTATATATCGGAGCAGTGCCTTCTCATAATTCATATCCAGTACAGCCAGGCTTCTTTTTATTATTATTTTTTTTTTCTGTGACAGAAATCCGACGATTATGGGAATTTATGTACGTAACTCATATCTGCACATGTATATCGTCCTCAAGTCGGTCTAGTTTTATTTTTTTTGGGGGGGGGGGGGGCGCTCGGCCATCCGGGCAGTTGCTGTCGAGGATCTTGGGCGATTTCCAGATCTATCACAGTGACCATTCTGTCTGGATGCCTCCCCCCTCCCCCAAAACACACACACACACACACACACACACACACACACACACACACACACACACACACACTTTTTTAGTTTATTCTCACTTTTTCATTTTATCATTTCCTAGACCTTTGATCTGATTAAAAATAAACAAATATATAAACATAAAAATAAAAATAAAAATTTGCGTGTAGTTCCAGAGTACCACGAACGGGAAAAAATAACCAAATGTGCATCCTTGCAGACTATTAATTATGCGGTAAGACCAGCTCACTGCGTGAATATTCAAATACATAATTCAATCCACGTTCCATATTCCCGCAAATCATTTCATCAAGGATATGATTTTGACGCATGAGACAGAGCAGGAGACGTCTATATAGACTATATCACGTCCGCTTTCTCTGTTATTGAGATAAGGCAGTATTGAGAATAGACAAGGGGAACTGCTCAAAAAGAAAGAAAATGTCGGGCATACCAAAACTGAATTTCTACCCAAGCATTCGTATTTCTCATTCTACAGCTATCAGTTATGGAACATAGTGCATAAATCTGCTCACCATAGACTTTTCATGACCACACACCATTCATGAGGTTTAGTGATTGTAAAAAGATTTGTCTTCATAAACTATAATACAAATCCTGAAAAAAAAAAAAGAAATAGTGGAATTTCAAAATAAAGTTTACTTTTATGGCTATATTTGATTTTCTTGAGATACATTATTATAATTACTAGAAGATAACCCACGGCCTCATAGGGAGATTTTCAAAAAATATATAGCCCTGCGACTTAAAGTGCAAGGCAAGCTTGCGCACCTCGTTGCTGATATTTTGGTTCATTAAACTGAATATTACTCAAAGAAAACGTGTTTAGAACACGGCGTCATACTACAGAACGTATAATTCGAATCAAGCACCCTCGCAAAGTTTATTATTCAAAATTATTCCCGCATTTGTGGAATAACGTCAAAGATAATAAGCTTATTTCCGGATTCTGTTCACATAGAAACACAGTTCCCTATGCAACAATGTTGTGTGCCAAATTTCAGATGGATCCATGCAACAATTTTCGAGTCCATAAGCCTATTGTGGGTTTTCTTGCAATTTTATAACAAAGACTATAATAACATATTATGTACATGTACAATTTCCTCAGCTCCTAACACACAGGTCATATTTAATCTTTAATTACTGTTAAATTAACTGCTGGCGGAACAATGTCTTCCACCACAAACATGAATTTGTTAGCTTTTGGAGCTCTCCTCCTCCTTCATTACTTGAAGTATCATCACAGCCTTTTATTTTTCAGCACATTATAGGCTTTCAACAGATAAAACTAATTAATATTTTTCTTCCCCACTACTGCAGCATGAATCTTAAAAGGAGAAGTGGAACAGAGGGGAGGGGGGGAACGATAAAATCAATACTGCAATGTCATCGACACAATGCAATACCAAATCCAGCGCCAACCGATCTACGATGGACGTCATAGAAAAGAAATATTATTTTATTATTTCTATATCAAACTATACAGCCGCACCTGCAGCTGCTACTATTGTCCACAAAGCCCAGGAAATGAACTGGTGGTGAAATTGTTTTCTTTGCTCTTGCTATTGCTGTAGTTGCTGTCTGTATGGATGTGTACATTTGTATGTGTGCATGAGAGAAAAAGAGAGACAGGGAAAGATCTCAGTGTTTCCACCCGTCTGTCTCTCTGCCTCTCTCTCTCTCTCTCTCTTGAGTTACAGGAATTTTCTCAGGGATTGAAATCATTCAAAGGCTTTGCCATCTTCAAAATTACAGAGCCCGTGACAATAGTTGTTTAAATATAGTCACAGTGACCTGCACATACTACAGTGTCGAAGTGAACACAGACATGAACAATGTACTATTCCTGCAGAGAAATGACGGAGGAAAAGGTTCTATACAGCGATGTTGGATTACAAATCAATGCCTAAATGTCTGCCTACCAGCCTCTCCCTTCATAAACCCTTCACCGCTCTCTCTGCCAGACCCCTTTCCCTTTCTTTCTTTCTTTCTACCATACGTCACCAGTCTAACTCCTTGTTCGCAAAAAGTAGCAGACATAGTTCGTGTTGTTTTGATAGTAATCTCAATAGACAACGCCCTAAACGACAGAGTGAGTCACTTACGACAATACTAGTCCAGGCAAATACTGGGGAACCCGATCTATACAGCAGAGCAGCCCTCCCATTTTCCACTGAGGCCGCAACATGCGATGTCGGGCAAACAACGGCAAACCAATGAAACAAAAGGGCAGAAATAAACACACACACACACACACACACACACACACAAAAAGACATATTCTGGCATTACTAAGCTGGTGGCAGCTTCAAAGGACTGGCATTATAGTGCCTAGAAATGACGAAGTGCGTTTACACTGCATCTAACTGTTCCAGAGCATCGATTCGCATCTACACGGGGATGCCCTCCATCTGTGTCGTGCATGCAGATACAAGACCAGAAAATTATATATATGAATGTACCGAATAATTAAGGTAATTTACCTTCAGAACCGATGTACAAAATCTTGGATACTCCCCGCACCCCTCTCCCTCCCCCAGGGCTATGTCTGTCACATAAGCCACCCCCAAAGTACACTAGACTGTTCTTTTACATATATAAGTACGTGTCATCATAAAGACAATAATAATTGCATTTAAAAAAAAATAAATAAAAATAAAATAAATAATAAATTTTGATCTTGGGTGAGTTCCTTTGGGAGTTTTACTTTTAAGTTTCCCAAACTTGGTAAAATGAAATACCAACAGAAGCTATAACATCTGCGCCCTCCTAAATTCCCCAAGTGTTAACCCTAAATAAAAAGTTCAGAGCCTATGTGTTTCCCAGTAAGTCCTTGGCATTAACGGATGTGAATCTAAAGAGACAATAATTAAAGAAGTGACTGTCTGAACGTGACCCAAAATAGCTTCTACACTATAGGGGCGTAAAGGTGTTCATACTGAAATAGACGAGCACGCACCAAGAGGCATGTGAGAAAAAGACAGACATTAGAAAAAGGAGGATGTGCGACGGAGGTCAAAGTAGTGTTAACAAAAAGAAGATTTTTTTCCATACAATGGATATGTCAACATATATTGTTGACATTATTTCAATCAACTACATGTATTTACTTATTAGATATTCTACTGCAAAGCTGTGAATACCAATATTTTTCTCTCATGTTTTCAAAAGTAAATGTCAAGAGAGAGTGCGAGTCCACAGTCATAGTCAGCTTGCAGTCCCCCACCGGCCTTTTTCTGTTAATTTCCTTTTCTGAAAATTCTGTTAAGAGTACATGACAAAATTTTATACATGAAAAGACATGCTGAACTATATTTCGCATGAATGAAGTGACATTTTACCAACACAGATGATCTAGTTCTGGTTAATTGAAAAAGCGAGTGAAAAACAGTTAGAAGTGGCATGAGCACCTGCAGCCTCTGCTCAGCGTTCTCCTCCTTCCTTCCCTGCTATTCTTGCTCCAGCCTCCTCCTTCATCGCCGAAAAGTGGCGAGGCGTTGACATAAACCACATCTCTGGTCACCCGTTATCATTGTCTCGATCCTCCTTCCCCTCCCCTAATCCCATCCCGCCTGCGCCAACGGTCGCATCACACCTCGTTTCCCTATTTCTTCACACTAGTTCCGTCTCTCCTTTCTCCTATCTGTCTCGCTCTTACCCATCCCTTGTTCTGTCTGCACTACATGTATTATCTAAACCTTCCACTCTCTCCTTCTTTCATTCCTGCCAGCCTTGCTTTCACCATTTTGTTCAATCTCTAGAACAAACTTTTTTTTTTCCTGCCCCCTTCCTCATCACCCCCCCCCCCTCCCCTTTCGACCGTCACATCCTTTTCTCGCTCACTCTTTTTTTTTTTTTTTGGTTTAATGTGTCATTGGTGTCTGTTTCGTTCTCATTCTTTTTCGGTTTTATTATCTAATTCCATCTCCTTTATGTATCCCATTTTCCTCCATATTCTTGTTCAATCTATAATATCTGTCTTCTCCTGCTCTCTCTCTCTCTCTCTCTCTCTCTCTCTCGCTGACCTAATTCTTTCCATTCGACAATGAGCTTGTGTAACTGACACACACTCTTTCTCTCTCTCCCTGGTCTTGTTCAGTTTGTTTATCTGACTCTAGCAAGTATTTCCTTTCTTGCACTGCCACCTATTCACCCCCCCCCCCCTCCCCTTCCCCCTCGGCGACCTGCCGACACACAGGCACTTGTTACTGGTCCTCTCTCTCTCTCTCTCTCTTCCCATTCCCCAAACTATATTTCCATTTCCGCCTCCTTTTCCACAAATACGCTCAGGAGCTTACACCCTGCAGCTTCAATATTCCCTAGTGAAGTAAATCAGCGTTTTTTTAAAAATGTATTTCCCTGAAACAGCCGCCATTTGTATCTTCTAGACAGGTTGTCAATCTAACGACATAAAACACGCCGCAAACAGCAGATAGGACGACAGAAAAATCCGACAGGCCCATAATACACTATTATAGCCAGTTCCGGCATCCGGCTTCATTAAGTACGGATAAGCTGACTCGATTATCAAGTCTTTTCCAGACAGGGAACATTATTTGTTTCTGGCGTTATTTACTGGAGGGGCCAGCCTTATAAAGGACACTTGTCTTTCTCCATATCATGCCTGCGCGATGGTCTTTTGTGAGCAACAATAATAAAAACAATCAGAAATCTTGATATGTTGAACACATTCATAGTTCACGGATTCCAGGTTTGTCTAATTTAATGTCGTTTTTATAATTACTATTATTATTATTATTATTATGTGCTTTCACTTTTCACTGATTACAGCTCTTTCTTTATGTGGCTCCAAAATGACAGGCAGGGGAGGAAATGAAGAATCTTGGGCTCAAAGACCACCTTTGGACCGTGTGATGACAAGGAATCGTGTAGAACGACAACTATAGGAAAATTAGGTGAAAGCAGATTGCCCATTAACTAGGATCGAAGAGGGCATGGCACGTTCCTTGACAAAAATATCTTTTCATGAAAACAAGAATGACGATTGTCAGGAATCATAATCACCCGCGCAAGTCACGTTTATCCGCAAAATAAAGAGCAGAGTCCCGATGGAAACAACGTAAAGCAATCATCGCGTCGCTCAAATAGGTCATACATTTCAAATACAACATCTCACTCCCCCCCCCCCCCCGTGAAAAAAATATATTTATATATACAGAATGGGCCATAAGTAGACTAACTGCTGTTTAACAAATTGCATTGTGCTTTAGCCAAGCCATTCTTCGAAACAATTCAACACCATATTGAATATTTACAAGATTAAACTTTATTGAAAGCAAATAAAGTGATAAACTAATTTAATTTTAACTAAGAAATATAATCATAATGAAATGTTTTAAAACATGTAAATTGCCCACCATCAGGGTACTAGCCTACTTTTGGCCCACCCTGAACATTTAAATTAACTAAAAATGACAATAATGACAACAACGACGACGACGACCAAAAAAAAAAAAAAAAATTCTGAATGCCGAGTTAAAAGATACTGATTATTTTGAAACTAAATTTGGGCACTATATTGAGAAGCGTTCCACACTCTCACAAAAATCACGCTGATCAGTCTCTAATTTTCTTTTCTCTGGTTTCAAATTTCCCACTTTTAACACTTCATTTGGTACTGCTACCAATTTAAAAAGAGGGAGTGGGCGGAGGGGGGAGCAGCGAGAAAGGGGACATTTCCTCCACTATGGTCTGTCCATCAAGTCTGCCTGCAGTTCTGGATCAAGAATAAAACGATTTCCTCCTGAACGAACAGATCAATAGGGAGATAACGAATATTTCGGATGGATAGACAGGAAACCAGTAGAAAGACAGACAGACTGACATACAGAGAAACTGATATACTGACAAAACGACAAGTTGCATGCGAGACAGAAAATAGATGAACAAGTTGTGAAAGACTGAAAGAAAAAAAAAGGGGGGGGGGGATTTCAGAAGAGGAGAAAGAAAATAAAAGAGGGGGAGAGAGAGAAATTGTAAAAAAAAAAAAAAAAGTCTGGGGTAAAAAAAAAAATCTGGGAATAATTCTCCTTCCATCTGGGCGAATTAAGGATGACATTGTCAAATTAAACTAAAAGAGTAAATTATTCTAAAGGACGTTTCCAAAAGGGAAACTTACAGAAAAAGATTGGTGGGGGACAAATCTGCAAACTAACGTTCGTGAATTCTCCCTTTTGGCAGTAACTATTGAAAACATGCAAAGAAAAATGTTGGTCTTCGCTGCTTTACATCAGAATGCCTAAAAAGCAGATAGGAGATGAAAATAAATTCAAAGCAGGGTGGTAATTGTATCCAACCACCACAAAGGGAATGGCATGTAAAACAAAATGCCTCAGTTGTATACACGAAGAGGAACAGCCAAATTCGTGTGATCAGGTATCATGTGTGTGCGCTATTTCAATTCCCCAAAGCAAAAACGGGAAGCAACACCATTCAAGTAACATGGCAGAGGGTATTATTGTTCCCAACATAGATGCCAAAAGAAACAGAAAAAGTGCCGAACAAAAAAAAAAAAAAAGAAAGAAAGAGAGAGAGAACAAAGAAAAAAAAGAAAGAAAGAAAGAAAGAAAGAAAGAAAGAAAGAAAGAAAGAAAGAAAGAAAGAAATTGCCTCAACTGTTCATAGCAAAAAATAAAAAAAATGGAGCGGGCGCCGCATTACAAACAGGTTTCGTGTTCAGCACTTGTTAGATTTCCTTGCATCCAAGAAGGAAAAATAATAAATAAATAAATAAAAAAGTATTTCCAAGCGTCTCGCTGTGCATTTGATGGGTATCCGTCTTCCTGATCTTAAGCTCTTCCCGCTGACCGGAACACTTTTCCCAGCTAGCTCTGCCATAGGTGTGCCAGCACACTGAGTTAAGAATACCTTAATCAACAGACTGGTGAAAACTAACTCTTCATGATTGTCACTGAAATCATTCCGGAACAATAGTTTCAATTCTCACACGTTAGACCGTGAAAAGGTGCAAATGACCCCTATTTGGACGAGCAACAGCGGAAACAATAACGTACTACAAATATGAAAATGCTGGGAAAGAGTGACAGACAGAGTTGATGGCGAAGAAAGAAGCCTTCCTTCAAATATAATTGTTTCCATTCGAATCAACAAAGGAAAGGCCACTGATGAATTGATTATAGACTCCAGACAAAAATAACAGACATAACACTAACAGCTCAGCCGACGTGTGTTGAGATGACAGTGCAGAATGGGAAATGAGATACCCTGATCTAAAAACTTGAAAAAAAGATAATTTCAATGGACTATTCAATACTGCAAATTTTGGAAATCACCACTCCCTGTTCTCCGTCGATGCAAACTTTTTCCCCCCTTCCTAAGACGCCCACTCCCCACCACTTCCTGCTCGGCCTCCTACTCCACTACAGTTCAGACTTCATGAATAAGAAGAGTGTCAAATGAGATAGAGATGGGCATGGTTTCACATTCAGAGGAACATTGTGCATCAGAGGATGGCAACCTTTATTGATTACCAAACAACTACAGCGCTACTGACAGGATGCGTCCATGAAGTTACGATAAAAGCGAACATCGGGACTAGTTGGATCACCTTGTCTTACAGTCAGATAATACATTCTGCATAAGAGAGGACTTATTCACGAGAACAGGCGGTTGAATGTTCGCGAGATAGTTATGATTCTTGATCTTCAGAAATCCAAGTCCATGAAATCTTTTGAGAAGATTGCCAAGTTGATGGATCCGAAAATCATAGGACGGAATATTTACTAACTGCAGTCCTTGCACGTGCACATGAATCTTTAGAAACAGTCGGATGTGAAGACATTCTGCGACTCCACGAAGACAATACAGGGACATGCCCATGAGCACATGAATTCCAGTGTTGACAGCCGGGTCCACCACATCATCCAGCAGTGACATTATCATGTCACTGATTATCACAAACTCTCTTCCGAATACATCTACCTCAAAGCCCCATTATGTACCACAGCTTGACAATCAACGAATCACCTTGTCTGGAGCTGAACTTATGTTCAAGGCATTTCTTGACCTCCCCCCTTCTCATTCCCATAGAACATTCCACAACCTGCCCAGTAAATGGATCGTGTTCGCGGGGCTCGATCTCACCAAAGAATCGACTCGTTAATTGCGGGCAAATGTCCAGAATTCCAAAATAATGCTGATGACCCAACGGGCTCGGCCGCACCTAGGACGAAATAGCTGGTGAGCAAAAAGGGCTGAACCTCGGTTAAATCAATGAAGCAGCTATCGGCATGACAAGCAGGCTAGAGAATAGCGCCACTATCCCGTCATTTACTTGATGTTTATGTCGCTCTACCCAGGCTAACATGGACAGATTATGAACCTGTGAGTGTCCATGTTCTGGTAATTACCTTTATACCGTGGGCTGCATGAGGCCGCCCGAGTGACCACGGCACTCGTATTTTCAGCATCGGTAACTAGAAGTGCACAATGACGGGCGGACAGTTAAAGAGGCAAAGGCGTCGTACAAAACTACCCAAGACCGGAACAGAAATGCTGAGCAGGCGAGTAAGACAAATGGAACAAAGTTATAAACATGTCATGAAAGATGCAAAAAAAGCAAGACAGCGCTAAAATTAGATCCCTAAATTATGGTTTTGGGGGAGAGAGAGTGCTGGATATGCCCAGAAAGAGAAGTTCTGGTTTCCATATAAAAACAAGAAACTGGAATGGAGATAGCGCTGATCATAGGCTCCTCTTGGATTTTTTTTTTCCCCCTCTGTTCCCTGTCCTCTTCACAAAATGCAAGTTAACCTATTCAACAAGTCCCCTATAAAACCACTTCATGATTACAACTTTGAGAGATTGATTTTTAATGTTTTATTTTTCGGGTCACCTAAGCGGTTTGAATTGCGCCCTGGGCTAGTGTGAAGACAGAATGAGATTGAGAGGTTTTGAGGTGATGATGGGCTTCTATGACAAAGGTATGAGGGCGTAAAAGGATTTAGGGACCGGCGTCTGCTGAGCGCTCGAGGTATCAAATGAAGTGTTAGAAATAGTGAGTGAAAGAGCGAATGTGAGAAAGAAAGTAATTTTGCCAGATAATACTGCAAATTTAACACATAATCCATTTGAAAATCCACCTAAATTGAAAATCATCAAGTTCGTTTCATTTTGCGCTGTCATTCTCTAAACGCAACATTGAGCGAAGGATGAAACTGAACTCCATTAGTTTGGGAATAGTAACCATAGTTTTGTGAATTGTGTTTGTGTATATTCTGGGGGATTGGGACTGGGTATGGTATATTTTTTCTGCGTCTCCTCGTGAAACTAAATACTTCTACACCAAATGATCCCCTCCCCAAAAAGCAAGCCAATCCTAACCGAAAAATGAACCATAGATATATTAATCAAGCCGCATCGCTGAGTCGCTGCTGTCACGTTGAAAGTAAAATCATGACAGGTAATATTCTATGTCTGAAATTTACATCCGCGGCCGACTGACTATCCGTTTTGACAACTCAGCACCTGATTCGGCGCCATGGACATCAACAACAACAATAAAGCATAATAAATGCATCTTGAACCTCACCAACAAACACTGAAAGGCCAGTACTTTCTAGCAGGTTGATAGATTCACCGGCATCGATAATGATGCTACTGTTTTAAAAGTGTGAAAGAGTGAAGTATTTCTTTCATATTTATTTATGTTTTGTCGGAGAACTTGCACAATCAAATGGAGGCTTGTATAGATCGGTCATCGAGAATTCAATTCCGTGGATGTCTTCCAAGAATTAGGTAGACGTTTCTAAAGCTCAGGAAACAAATCAAAATAATCTCAATGGCGCTATCATGCTGACAGTACAATATGTTTTGTGAGTAACTGTTGTCACCTCGTTTTGCATTATTCAAGGACGTATGAGATCCCCTGAGTTTATTTTCCTTGTCTGACTGCAGTTTTGTACACATAGAACAAGAGCCCCCGCGGGGGCCCCGGGTTTATAAATGACTTAGCCCATCGTCGGCGGGGTGTCTCCAATGGAGTGCCATCTTCGACATTCCAGGGGAGACATCCCTTCTCTGTCTCCTTGCTCCTGTCTTCTGTCCCGCTTTCTTTTCTCTTTTCTTCTTGATATGTGAACACATACTACCGTGTTTGACACAGTATGGCCGTAATCGTGCTGATGTGTCGCTAAACCCCAACACAAACAAACAAATAAGCATGAAACAAGATAACAAGACTTACTTCTGCTTGGACAATAAAACAGATTAATAAAAACAGAGAGAACGAGAGGAAAGGGAAAGAGAAGGAGATCAAATGGTAATTTGAAAACACAGCAGAAAAGCAAGAACAAAACACCAAAACGTCCCTCAGACAAAATGAACACAAACTGCCTCAGAGACATTCACAGTTTTCCTGCTGAATGTGTTGTTTTTTCCTGTCCGCCTCCCTCCTCCCCAATAAATCAAATAACTTTAGAGAGGCAAGCAGAATGCTTCCAATCAATTGCCTTCCCTGCCTCTGTCAAGACCAGGCGGACTGCAAATTGGGAAACATGAGGGCGACAGAAAGGAACTCTGGTGACGAGCGTGACCTGGGAAAATTGTTTAATATTGGGACAGGGAGGGAGAGAGATGGAGAGGAAGAAAAGATGAGGACGGGGCATCTTTGAAGGAAAGCAGACCCTACCCTTGTAAAAGTCTGTGGTCCTCAAACACTTCTTCTAGAAAACATTTTCTGGCCAATCTATACCCTCTGTCATTCCTGAGCCAATGTGTTTTTTCAGCTTGTCTCTCTGCATATAAGGTTTCCCTGGAATGGGGAACAAGCCCGTTTGGAATTTCTGAGAACAAAGCTTCTCTTTTCATTCAGTTAAGCCTATATTTATTTAGAAGTGTATGATATCTCGTTTTCTCTGTTATGTCTGGTCTGCTGAACTGACAGCTGATACTCTCTGTCATCATTACTAATTCCTATGATAAAAAAAGAATGGAATCAGTTGATTAATAGAACTGCACAGAGGTATAGAAAGGTAATTTTTCACATTGCACATCAACAATGCTTGGCTGATCATTTTTGTGTGCGTTTATTTTTTCCCATTATTCATTAAATTGCTCTCAATAGAATTTTAAGAAATCCAGCGCTCAGTAATCTTTCTCAGTACCACAATGTCAAGGAAAAAAAAAATTGTCACCAGCAGAACAAGGGAGATCAGAATGTCCTTCGTGCATATACACTCCTTTCTCTTTTGATTCTAATGTTTACAAATTAAGTCTTTGAAATGTTTAAAGTTCAATTTTTTATCTATTTTATTATTATTATTTTGTTGTTGTTGTTGTTGATGGTTGTGCCCACAGAAATTTTGCTGGTGGCTAGAATATTTTGGAAAACAATTTTCCATCTTCACAACTAAGATGAATATTAAACTGAATGGCGACTGATTCTGATAAAATGTATATTTTATTAGATCATAACACAATAATGTTATTTTTTTTACCACGGTTGTGGAAAGCTGAGATAACCACCACTACAGGAGGTTGAAAAGCTTATAAAAACCATAACCACAATGTCTCGCAGCCAGTCAAAATGAGACATATGTCGATGTTTTACTGAATGAGGTTTATTTGGTGTCCTGTGAAAGCTTATTTCATACCCTTTCAGGTGGTGAAACAAAGTTTTAAGCTAGCTTTATTCTAGCCAGAGATATTGCAGTTTAAAAGAGACAAAGAATATCCCCCCCCCCCACCCCCAGCAATGACAGATCCTCAGAGAAAATCGACTTTACATGGATGGTCGAAGGCATACATTCTACTTACCCACCTGACAAAAACTTGATTGTAATGAAGTAATATTTATAAATCGACAGTAAAACCAATAAGAGCGGCTGGTTCAACCTGGAGGAGGAGCGGGGGGGGGGGGACAAAAGAGGTTAGAAAACATTGTCGGAGGGCTATGTCCAGCAGTGGAAGAACGATGTCTAGGTGAAAGGTGAAAGGTGAAAGACCAATATTGTCTTGCTCAGTACTGAATGAACATTCGATATCTGCAGTTATAAAGAAAAATCGATATCTGACCCCCCTCATTACATTCGAAGCCCGATTTTTAAGTCCTAGCCCAGCGACTTAGGTCTTATTTCGACCACCGCGAGACTAATACCACCATTGCAAAAAGGTCACTGTGATAGTGTAGCGACGTTGTTCACTTTTACGGGTAGAAGAGTTTCAGGGGCCACCAATCCCTTGTTTGTTGTTTCTCCTCTTTCCCAAGGCATAGACTTTGGACTGATAATCCCCTGGACAATCCGATTTTCAGATATGGCTAGTGAAAACATGGTGACTCATAGTTTTGTTTTTATTTCTTATTTAGAAATATTTACTTGATATCTCTACGAACTCGACTCATTAAGTGATACTTATTTGCTCACTCACTCACTCACTTACTCACTCACTCACTCACTCAATCACTCACTCACTCATTCACTCACTCATTCATTTACATATTCATTTACTTACTCACTTACACTCATTCACTCACTCACCCACTCTTGCTCATTCACTCACTCTCTCGCTCAGTCACTCACTCACTCATTCACTCACTCACCCACGTACTCACCCAATCACTCACTCACTCACTCATTCGTTCCCTCACTCATACACTCAATCACTCACTCACACATTCGCTTACGCACTTACCCATTCACTCACTTATTCACTCACTCATTTATATACATATTCTCTCCCTTACTCACTCATTCACTCGCTCACTGACTCCCTTACTCACTCACTAACTCACTCACTCACTGACTGACTCCCTTGCTCACTTACTAACTTACTCACTCACTCACTCATTCACACAATAATATTTTCATTTAACTTTCCAAATGCAAGAGTAAAATTTTTATTTGAAACTCGGTTCGAATTGTTTTAACCCTTACCGTACGAAGCATGAACCAAACACTTAAATAAACAACGCCCTATCCCTAAATGTGGACAGAGAAACAATAATGCTTCCTCTTATTATGAGAATCTTTTGAAATAGAAGTTTTTTAGTTTTTTCTTCTGAGGAAATTTGGGAACATGTTAGACACAAGTTGATAACTTTAAAGGCTTACATAATTATTGTCTCGTGTGGTGCAGGCATACGTGCAGAAACGGGCTTTATAAGTAGATTCTTTGCTACCACCTGCAGGCGGTGAAAGCCACCATCGGTGGGATGTCTCCCATGGAGTGGCATCCTCAGGGTTCAGGGGATGACATCTCTTCTCTCTCCTTGCTTCTGTCTTCTGCCCCGCTCTCTTTCCTCTCATCTTCTCGACATGTAAACGTATCTTACCGTGTTTGGCACGATATAGCCGTAATCGTGCTGATGTGTCGTTAAACCCCAACACAAACCATCAAACAAACAAATAAACAAAACAAACAAACGTACTGACAAAAAACAAAATGAACAGAAGCTAAGAATTTACCGTGTGTTTCAGATAAGGCAATAACTTTCCTACACACAGTTTTAATACACGTCAATATTCAGTCAGCGCAAATAAAGTTATCTCTAGTATGAAAGACTATATAAATTCAAGTCTGCCTCAGAACCATAGACATGCTGGTATAGTAGACTCGGCGTGAAGGAGCAACTTCCGGTCCAATTTTAATACAGCGTCGGTTCTCAGAGTCTGGGATCCGACTGCCTTATTTAAGGAAGCGCATATAGAAAAAGATAAATAAATTTAAAAAATCAAAACGTGGAGTGAGGAGGACATTTATAACTAAACCTCCTTGCTATAGGTGACCGACTTAAAAAATTTAGAGCTTATTCAACCTAATGTCATCCTCTGCTGCATGTTTTTATTTTTATACGAACTTCTTTCCGAAGCTTGCCAACTCGGTTCCCATAGTTCAGCCGTGAAAGTCTTGGTCTGTTGGGGACATGGCGGCAAACAGCGAAATCGAGGCGCGCGGGTCTAGTTATACTTTATGTCTGTGCTTAGAACCCAAACATCATGTGTCTGTATATCTGTGTGTCTGTCTGGTACACGTGTGCCGCTACATTTCAAAAAATCAGCTGATGAAATTAACCGCATGAATAAATCGTTAATGAGATGGAAATTACGCAGGGAATAATAAAGCGAGGGGGATAAGAGACATAAATAAGAGTGAACAATAAATCTGAGCTAGAGATAAAGAGACAAGAGCAAGCAGGAATGAAGACAGACTGGCGGGCACCGAAATAAATAATACTGAATGATAAAGCGTAGAAAGGAATAAAGCAAATGTCCAAATCTATAGGGGAAAACGTGATAGAAGAAAAGGGTAAAGAGCTGGGGAGGCAAGGGTGGCGGAGGGGGAATGAATAAAAGAGAGATAGTGCGAGAAAGGGAGGGGAGAAATAGAGAAGAAAGGTACAGAGAGGTAGACAAAGGAATGAGAGAGCGTCAGAAAAGAGGAAGACAAAAGAGGGAGGGGAAAATAGAGAGAGAGAGAGAGAGAAAGTGCGAGAAAGGGAGAAGAGAGAGAGAGAGAAGAAAATTACAGAGAGGTAAGGAAGGGAATGAGAGAGCACCAGATAAAAGGGCACAAGGAGGAGAGGGGCGAATAGAGAGAGTGAGGGAGAGAGAAATGGAGAGGAGAAATAGAGAAGAAAGGTACAGAGAGGTAGACAAAGGAATGAGCGCCAGAGAAGAAGGCACAAGGAGGAGAGGGACGAATACTGAGAGTGAGAGCGAGAAATGGAGAGGGGAAAGAGAGAGAAGAAAGTTACCGAGAGGTAGACAAGGGAATGAGAGAGCATCAGAGAAAAAGAATACGGAAAGGTGTAAGAGATGGAGAGAAAAAGAGAAGTTTAGAAAACGGAGCGACAGAAAGCCAGAGAAGGGAAGGAGAGAATGGGAAAGAAGAAAAAGAAAGGAAAGGAAGTGGCAGAAAGGCAGGGAATGGAATGAAGAAGGTGGGAGATATGAGAGAGAGAGAGAGGGAGAGAGAAAGAGAAGTAAAATACAAGCAGAGTAGGGAGTGAGGGAAAGGGAGAAGAGAAAAAAAAGATAGAAAGACAAAGTATAGGCCCATAAAGACAGAAAAGAAAAAAAACAAGAGACATTTATTATAAAGGCAAAAATAGGCACATTTAAGTAAATACTTCACAGATATGGGTTTTGTAATGTCATCGAGGTTTAGATGATTTTGAAGTAACACACAGATGAAGGCGGCATAGAAGACATACAGTTAGAGCTGGGTGTGAGAACATAGAAACCTCCCGAGACAAGCTTATGAAGTCAGACATATAGATAAACAGACAGACAGATAGAAAGACGGATAGAAAGACAGATAGATAGATAGATAGATAGATAGATAGATAGATAGATAGATAGATAGATAGATAGATAGATAGA
>JBCAUA010165566.1:0-21975 GCA_038406235.1 Peronia verruculata | reverse complement strand
ACGCCACATTCTAAAGTTGTCTATTCCCCCCCCCCCCCCCCCCATTCCTGCACTCCTTCCCCGGGGTTCATCCCCTCTCTTTTTTCTCATTTTCTATGCACTAACA
Source organism: Peronia verruculata (assembly GCA_038406235.1). NCBI lineage: Eukaryota > Metazoa > Mollusca > Gastropoda > Systellommatophora > Onchidiidae > Peronia > Peronia verruculata. The sequence goes on along the minus strand of JBCAUA010165566.1, from coordinate 21,869 downwards.
GCATAACAAGTAGATCTAGGTGAAGCAGAATGGTTTCATTGAAAAAAAATAAAGGCCTGAAAAGGAGAAAAAAAAAACACACACACACAAAAAAAAAACAGCTCAATATTTTGCTCAGTGTTCTCTTACAACGCGTACAGAGCGCGACATGGCAACGACAGTGGGGGTTAGAATCAGATAGATGAAATCAGCGAAGAGTTGGGTGCACATCTGTGAGTTAAGAAAAAAAAAAATAACGAAGAAAAAAAGAAAAGATGACAGCAGGAGAAGAAGAAGAAGAAGAAGAAAAAAAAAAAAAAAAAGAAGAAGAAGGGACCAAAGAAGAAGTAGTCTCTTCAAATTCTCTCTCTCTCTCTCTGTCTCTCTCTCTCTGTCTCTCTCTCTCTCTCTCTTCTTTTTAAACTTTGTGGGCCGATCACAGGCTAATATGGGCCGTAGTGAGTTCAGATAATGTATAGTTAACCCATTGACTGCCAGAGGCTTTCGGCTTTTATTTGATGAGTATTGTAGTCATGTTGCCAGACTACTTCAGAAAAGGCAGAGTGACCATGTGTTTTTCTTGATGAGCACATGGCCAAAGTAAAATCAATCATTTCGATTTCAAAATGGCCAAGAAATTTAGGGCTCCACACCCTTTTTTTTCTGTTGTTAGAGTTTGAGCCAGGGTAGACACAAAATAAACTGCTAGATCTAGATTTCATGCAGATTTAAGATTAGCTGCTCCGGATTCTCAATTTATAATCGAAATATAGATCAGCAGCGAAGAAACGACCCTTTTTTTTCCAATATAAACGCTGCGCTATATAACCAGTCTACCTGCTCCCTTTATTTTAGTGATAATTCTGATTTAGGGAAAAGCAAATAATAAAAGTAAAATGAGGAGTATGTGAGTTGATGAAAGTCAGAATTTGCCATCGTTGATTCTGATTATGCTACATTTTTGTCGCTGAGCAAGTGTGGCAAGAGCGCTGTCCAAACTAACTGTTCAGAATTCCAGTGAGTCGTTCTCCTAGCTGTCTCAGAACCCCAGTGAGTCCTTCCCCTTGCTGTCTCAGGGTTAAGATTTTCATAAGGTGAAACATGATAAATAATCCAGATGTAGGCCTAGATCTATGTCAGAATAAAGGTCAAAGTGTAGAAGTTGATCACGCGAAGTGGAACAGAGGGGAGGTGGTCTGGAGGCGGGGCACCACACCCCCAGAAACCAGCCAGCCAGACAGGAAGGGCAGAAAAGAGAGCTGAGAGGGGAGGGGATCAGGTGAAAGTAAAAGATTCATGCACACCAACACACGCACACATATACGCAGAGAGAGAGAGAGAGAGAGAGCGAAAGAGACGGAGGGTGCATGCAAGAGAGACCTGGCACAGAAGAAATAGGTGGAAGAACTTCAAGATATTGGTTGGGGAAGGGAAGTAAATGAAAACTGAAAACAATACTTTTTTCAGGACTTCATGATAGCATGAGGTCTGAAATGAACTTGCTTTTTTTTTTTTTTTTGAGCCCTTCCCTCCTCCCTTCCGTTTTTTTTTTTTTATCATAATGATTTTTTTTTCCACGGGATAAAGAGAGAGCAAGAAACGCGCTTCAGTCTTCCATCATATAGAATGCACAAAAGCAAGCCTGGCATTGTGACAGACTTTGATATAAAACATTTTTTGTTCTTTCTTATTCTTCGTCTTCTTCTTCTTTCTTGGTTTCTGTGTCAGCGAACAGGCGTTGACCCCGAGCACGATGCCACTATGTTTCCATACATAAACCGGTTCAAAATGCGTGCAGATAGGGAAGCGCTATTGTTTGGTGGTCTAGGAAAAATCCAGTTTATACCAGTCACTCAATGAAGAATGAACAGAACTGGCGCAAAAAAAGAGCAACGTCACGGTGACTACTTCAGTGGAATGATATTGGCAATTTTTTAAAAAAAGCCCTATTTATTTATTTTTTTTTTTTCACGCACCTAAGAAGAACGACAGATTAATAGTGTGCGTGTATATATATAATTTATATGTGTGTGGCTGTAATGAGGAGGCGGAGGAAGAAGATCATTATATAACAAGGTTGCAAGGACCACTTCGGAGATAGGCCTACCATTAACAGTTTTTGTGTACGTTAGCCTTGCTAACAGTGTTGGTCCGTCAGTTCTCGGAGAAGTACCAGATCATTTTAGACAAAAATATGGTATGTGTCGTGTGCTTTGAGAACTGTGTATTAAATTATTTTTCTCTTACCTTTGATGAACGCTTGATCTTTCCTTTTATTTTTACCTGACGTGTTTTAATCCTTTTTTATAATTGCAAGTTTTTGGTTGTTGGTGTTTATTCTCTCAAGTATAGACTCTACTCTCAAGTATACTTTACATGTTTGTAGTTTTTCTTCGTTAGCATAAACGTAGTTCGAGAACTGAGACTTTCCCGGAAAAGCCTAAGTTTTTTTTAAGGGTGAAACAAGGAAATAGAATATCTATGCACTCTCACGGTAGAGAACACTGCATTGACAAGTGTGTTACAATATAAATAACGACTTAGTTGTAGTCTACTGTGTTCAAAACAATTGTGCTGTTGCTATCTTGTGTAGCTTTGTATATTTGATAATGATGCATGGGTTTTCGTTTTTTTTTTTCCTTCATCATATCTTTGAGATGTCCCTGAGACATTACTTTAAAGCAGATGTGGTATAAAGTAAGGATTGTATTGGTAAGAAGAGATTAGTCTGTCAAACCACAGCTGAAGAAGCACGAAGCGTTATGGGCTAAAAGATAAAGGAGTCAACACAATGCCTTTACTGTTTCCATCTTGAAAGCATTTGTTTCCTTCATCTAATCTGCGTTTTTGACTTCATTTCTCAGCTCAGTTCGAAATCCTAGTCACTTTGACTGTTTCAGTCACATTTTTCGTCTTGAAATTAAGATTATTATTATTTTTTTTTTTTAGTCATCGGATTTTAAATTTGATCAACTTTACAGACATCTATGTTAAGGTATTATATCACTATTTTCTTTCAAAACCCATTTAAGGCTGCAGTGCCTCTTAATAATTTCTGAACACATTCACCCTGATTACATTTACTACTTCAGAAAATATAGAGACGATACTTAGATGAGCTAGCGCAGGCAATGACCACATCCTGATTATGTCATGTTCAGTTAGAGAGCACAATATTATAGCCTACATTTTTTTTTTTTTGCTCTCCCGAGATAAAAAAATTCTTTGTTGTTGTTGCTGTAGTTGTTGTTATTTTATTTTCGCCTTGGTATGTCAGCCTAATTCTTACAATTTCAAGATGGCAGCCAAAAGAAACTTGGGCCAATGTTCTAAACCATACTACACTTCTGATGAACGGACCATAAAGGTTGAATACAAAATTTAATATTGATCTATGATGACTTTTGTTTCAGCCGATCAAGGCAATCAGAACAGACAGGAGAATGAGCATGGAGTTGTCCTAACGTTGAAAGGATTTATTTTTGTTTGCTCTCATTTGCCAGTCTCCCTTCCTGTGTCGTTTTCACTTGATCTCTTAGTCGTTAGTTTTAACGATGTCAGTGATATTGGCATCCTCTCAAGCCCTCCCTCTTTCTCTCTTTTTAAATAGGGGATTTTGAAAATATCTTTTTCAAAACGTGCTTTCATTCCTTTACCGTGTATCGACAGCTATTGAAGACGTAACACAGGAGTGATATAACCACACATGAACTTCGAAAGGCTACCTGAGAAGTTTATTTAAGCTGGTGTTTTTGTACGATCTTTTGGTGTGGCTAATAACCAGGTTATTTTTTTTTTCTTTTGTCATTGACTGTTCATAGGCAGCTATCAAAGTCTGAGTGACACACGGGCAAAGTGTTGAGCGAGGTCCGAACAGCTGTGTCTCCATTGCGTGAACTTGGACCTACTTTTTCTCTGGGCCAGTGACCGAGATAAACTCACCAAATGCCGAAAGTAAAAGGTACGGGATCAAGTTACATATTATTGTGATCTAGGGTTGTAAAGTAAACATCTCAGAACGCTTTTTCTAACGTCTTATTTTCATTTCTCTCCCTTTCACTAGCTAACCCCCCCCCCCTCCCCACCCTCCACCCCCAGTAACACACAGTATTGGTTTTTGTTTTTGTTTTTAGAAGCATCTAATCCATTTTGACTTAGGGACCGACAAAATGGAGAACTCTTAACTGGAATATTTGTTGAACATTAACGACTAGACAGAGCTATTATTTAATCACTGACTTTATTGTCATGGATTCATCGACAGACTAGGCACTGAGGAAAGCAGAAAAAAAAAAAATCAACACTATTTCATTCAGTACATTAGAGAATAAGACACCCTCTGTCACTGTGTCACTGAATTTGACCAGCGCTTATAGGAACAATATAAGTTATCACACCATTTCAGCCCTTACAAAGACCTCTGACATTGCTATGAAAGACAAAATTATGGACAGATAACTAAATGAAACACAGGAAGAAGAAAGAATGCAGGCCTACTTAAGAACTGGTACAAGAAGCAACGTGTGGCATAACGCCATCAATGGACAGATCTAAGACAATGCGTACAGAAGAGAAGGGAATATAATGCGTATGATCCAATGGAACCTGAATTAGAATAAAAATGTATATGTGACTATCTGTTACCTATGTCCACTTCTGTGATCAAAAGAATGGAAAAAAAATGTCGGGGTAAAATGAGATGAGAGAATATCTTAAAGAAATATGACTGAGAAAAGATTCAGAGAAAGTAATGGTGAGGGGAGCGAGGGAGAGAGAAGCAGAGAGAGAGAAGTTAATGTGTATCGTATCTACTGATTTTTTTTTTTTTTTAATAAAAATTCTCACAGTAAGGTTTAGGACACAAACAAATTTATTTATCGGGATCGTTGTTTACTAAAAGTTTATCAGACTTCATAATCTACATTCACTGCGTGCCCAGGATAATTCCATGATATGGTGGGAGCATCACGAAGTTTTTATAATTCCTTCCAGGTTTGAAAGAGAGACTTCGAGATGGAGAGAGCATCATCTGTGCTGAAGGCTACATGTGGGAACTGGAGAGACGGGGCTTTGTCAAGAGTGGAGCCTTCACACCGGAAGTTGTCCTAGATTATCCAGAGCGCGTCAGATCTTTGCACGAGGAGTACGTCTTAGCTGGAAGTGACGTAGTAGAGGCCTATACAGTAAGCACTGTTTTTCACTATCAAGCTTAATTATGTTAGTCTCACAGAGCAGAGTCTAGCAAGACAAATTTGAAGAGGAGTATAGAAAGTACAGGACAGGTGATGATAACAACACATTTCGAGGACTGTTTTGTAGAGTTTTATAACAACAACAATTTAAAAATAAATCCAGAAATATGTGAATCTGGGTCTCTGTTAGATACTCATGGAAAGTATCCGTAGTATCACCGGAATCGTGACTGTTATTGTCAGTGTTATGATCATATTTGGGAGATAATGATTATTTATCCATGTCCTCAGTGCCATTCCATTCATATGAATTTCAGTACTACGGTCATCGTGAGAAGATGAAGGTGATTGGCCGTGAGGAAGATCTTGAAACTCTGAACATGAACTCTTTGAAGATGGCTCGAGAAGTGGCAGATCAATATGGGAAACTTATGGCAGGCAATATCTGTAATACTACAACATTTCAACCAAATGATGATGAGTGTGCCAAGAAAACCAAGGACATTTTCAGAGTGAGTATTGAACAGTTTATTATTATCAATATTATTCCATAGTGGGAGTAGAACTGTGTATAGAAATCTGACATACTTCACTGATTCCTCAGAAAAGAGCTGATTGTGAAGACACTGAAATAGTTAGCTTACGTTGTTCTCAAATTTTCATTTGCTGATAAGTGAAACATATCTACAAAACTAGCTAAAAGTGAAGTAATTTAACTTAGAATCAAAGAACCTCGAAATCAAAAAGGTGGGAGAAAAACAACTTTGTATGAAAGAAAAATATCATCTTCTTGCGTAACAGAAAGATACATATTTTATTAGCAAGCTGTATAATTATTATCATGTGTTTCCTCATCCTTGACCTCCTTAGCTTTGTTTGTCACACTTACTGCCACCAACTGTATTTCACCTTTTTTCATCACCACCACCGAAGTAGCGGGCTTATGCCTGAATTGTTAACATGTGTATAGTCTGCATTTACAATGCAAAGCCTTCTTTCAACTCTTCTTTACAATGTCATTCGTATTTAAACAATTACCACTTGTCAGAGATGCAGACTGTTTTCTCATATAAATGGAAAGAAATTCAACTCTGAATCTACAATATATTTATCAAGAAGCATGGAAAACATTGTCTTGCATAAGAAGTTAGCCATGAATTACCTATACATACTGGTGAATATGGGAAAAGTACACACTTTGTGCTCATACTTCGACTGCAACGTGTCTAAAAAATGACCGATTCTCCTTGTATTTCTTATTTCAGGAGCAGGTGGAGTGGGCTGTCAAAGCCAATGCAGACTATATGATTGCTGAAACGTTTAGTGATCTGGAAGAAGCTAAAATAGCTTTGGAAGTAATCAAAACTCATGGCAATGGTAACAATAATTTCTGTTCAAAACCTTGTTTTCTATAATATCTTGTCAGTGTCCTTTGATATACTGTGTGGCGTGATTAACTGCTCAGATATTGGCCTATCTTTCATTTTCTCCTCTGATGTATGTCAGCGTGAGTCCACTTCATAATTTGATCACCAGTTAGATGCGTCTGAAAAATTGTTTGAAACATGTCTCGCATGCTTTAATTTTTATCGTTTTATTTTTTTCTTGTGTGGTTGTTTAAATCAAAACCAGCTTATCTGAGCTGAGTGCCATGTTTTTAAATGACTGCTATGTGAGTTTTATATCTCATTATGAAATGCTTACATTCACAGGCATGCCAGCAGTGATTACAATCACGATTTACAGTCCAGATAAGACCACTGACGATGTCCCCGCTGTTGAAGCTTTGAGAACCCTTGAAGAACTCGGGGCCGATGTTGTGGGCTTGAACTGTGGGCGTGGTCCGGCCACAATGTTGCCGTTACTGAAGGAAGCCAGGAAAGTCTGCAAGGTAAATACTGTTATTAGATTTTGTTGTGTTCTGTTAATTACACATGCCTCCTCTCATCATTCGTGCTACCCACTTTTTTCTGGAGTACAGGGGACGGCTCAAAGACTTCTGCGCTATCCAATCCCTGTCTAATTCTTTACTTCTTTGATGATTGTCCCATTTCTTCCAGGAATCGATGGCCTGTGATCAAAGCCCTTCCTCTTAGATCCCATTACAAGTTATCCTGTCTGCTGATTTCTCTATCAGCTTTTCTCAGCTATACACTATCAAGTGTCATTTCTCCTGTTATTCTCTCTATCTGCTCCCACCGTTTTGCTTGCTACTGGTCTGTTATCTTTTCTCTCCATTCTCTGTTTTTTTTTTTCATTAGTTTTATTTCTAACAATATCTTTTTGTTTTTTCTCATGCATTTGAATATTCTGGTGTTTACCATAATATTCCTGAGACAAGTGAACCGTCATGGAATGGAAGATCAGAAACAATTGGTGTTGCATGCACTGATTAAAATATTCATCGGCCTATTCTTTAAATGATCATTTCAGAGACCGTTGAGAGGGAGGTGTATATTTATAAGTGGCTTACGACCGGAGGAATACCTTGATGCTATTCAATCCATATCATAAAACTGTTTGGCAGGGTCCCCTGGCTGCATTGCCTGTTCCATTCCGAACAAATAACAAGGAGAAGACATTCCAGAGTCTCACTGATCCTATGACAGGTATGTTTGTCTAATGCCATCTACTCCAGCGTTTGTCTTATGCTGGGACTACTTGATAATCTCAAATGGTTCAATCAAATAAGCTGTAACTCTGCTATTCTCTGCTTTTTTTTTTTTTTTTGTTAACACAGAGATAAAGCTCAATCCCAATGAAATGATAAAATTCATCCACAGTTTAGCAATTTGGGTGAAGCGTCAGTTATTTGAGACTTTACTTTATTTAGATGTATACAGGGGTAATTCTGTAACCACATCAGGGTTTAAGATATGTTTCTGATGTCACTCACCTTTGTTGTTGCTTTAAAAGCTGAAGTTCACCTCCATGTTATATGAGTTCCCTCTGAAATAAAAAAAAAAAACAAAAAAGAAACAAACAGCCAACAAACAAACAAACCAAACCAAACCAAACAAAACAAAACAAAAAACAAATAAAAAAAAAACAAACTAAGTTTGTTATTTGTTGTTAATGTACCAAACAAACAATGATGACTATATCCACAACAATGACAAAAACAATAGCAAAGACACCAACACCAACCCTACAATAAAAACAACGGTTAAAAAAAAATATATAAGAAAAGAAAAGAAACTTTTATCCTGTCATTATCCTGTCTGTATGTAGTGTAAGTCACGAATCAGGGCCTTACTGTGAATAAAGACGGATTCTAATTACAAGACGTTAGAAAACATGCAGATCTTTATCATAATTATAATTATCATCAGTTCCATTTGAATTCTAACGAGCACATTAGTCACTGATTGATAACAGATTAAAGTGACCTTTTGTCAGAGTTGGCTTTATGTAACTGCTCTTGCCAGAGCAAATTCTGTAAGCTGTTCATGAAGTGAATGTTGTACTTATATTATCCTCGAGGTGAATTTTAAGTTACGTAAAAACACAGGTCAGGTGTAAGATCAGATTTTGCCTTTAAAAAAGTATGAATTTTGACTTCGGTTCTGTACCAAAAGTTTGATCATAGCTTAAACAAGGCTGTCCAAACGTTTTGCAAAAAAAGCCAGATTTGATGACCATTTTGTCTGGCATTCTTTGAATCATGAACATTCAATGCGCATGGTCTACTTAATGGAATTCTTACTGTAAATGGCACACTTTTCTACTGAACACAAATAAATCTAAATATTGTCTTGCAAAATCACCTGCCTTCATATTGGACGACTACACAAATTAATGAGAATGACTGACTGGATCACTTTCGGGAAAAAACAAACATATCTAGGTTTATCTGAAACATTACAGGGGTTGCGGACCGGTGGAAATTTGAACACAGCAACAACTGGTCCCCGGGCCGGACTTTGGGCATGTTAGGCTTAAGACAAAAGTAGTGGTAAAAATGGACGCCGCCGTTTGGACTATGACCACTCTACAGATGACCTGCCTCAGTGCTGGAACTAACATTCCGGTCCTGGTTCTAATTGTCGTTAGCTCTAAGGATGCAGACACCACTTGGTTATGACATTCTGCAGGAATATCCTCGGCCCTGTGCCCCAAATTCACGTCAGCTGAAGTTCTGCTGGCAGGCGCTGTCAAGGTCATACAGAACACTAGCGACAAAGTCTCATCTGGTACCCCCTTAAAAGAACATCTAGCTCTTTGAAGGAGTCAAACTTCCTCTTTTGTTTGTTTATTTATTTTATTTTATTTCATTTTTTGGTGTGTGTTTTTGTTTTGGTGGTGCAAAGTATGGAAGTAGATGCTTTCATGAATTTAATGAACATTCGTGGGTTGACACTGTGGTCACTTAGTTAAGGGCCTCCCAGGAATATAACCTGTATTGAACGAGGCCAAGAAGCTTAAAGGATGGAAATTGAGAGAAGGGAATCAGGAAAAGACAAGGAATAGAATAATATAGAATGTTCCGTTCTTCTATAATGTAGAGCTCTTTTTTGAGCCGACGTCGAGCATTTTTTCTCATTTCTGTTTTAGATATCTCTGAAAGAATAAACAAATGAGCTGTGACGAGTTTTCTCGTGGATAATATTAGATATTGTGTGAACTATTGTTTATATGCAATGTTTCATTCAAATCAGTCGATATCGAGATCCTTTTTATCTCATTCCCTCTCAATCTTACCATATTGAATGTGATGGTGATAGTCACAATTGGGTCTCTTCAACAGCGTTCTAAGTCACCTCCTGACACATATTTCTGTCCCGCTTTAAAGTTTCAAAAAGAAAGAAAGAAAGAAAGAAAAAGAAAGAAAGAAAGAAAGAAAGAAAGAAAAAAAGAAAATACGTAAATAAATTTTATTTGTTTGGACACAACCTTTGGAAAACGTTTTTTTTTTTTTTTTTCTCCTGTAGGAAAGTGTGTCTATCCCTTGGATCTTGACTGTTTACGCTGTAGCCGATCCGACATCAGAAACTTTGCCCAAGATGCCAAAGACCTGGGCATTCAGTACATCGGCATTTGCTGTGGCAGCAGCTCCAACTGTCTCAGAGAGGTGGCTGAGGTGTACGGGAGAAAACCACCAGCCTCTGCCTATGCTCCAGATCTCAACCGAAGCTTCGTGCTCAAGGACAACCTGGAGGGACACGCTAAGAAAGTGTTCAAGTACATGATGGGGAACACCGTCTTTGAAAAGACTCCTAAGACATAAACATTTGAAGAAAGTCTGGCCTTTAGTAGCGCGGCCTGCCCTCTTTTTCTCTCTTTCTTTTCTTTTTTTTTTTTTTTTCAAATTTGTAACGCATTTTGATGTTTCATGATATTGTAACATTTACTCTTTGTTAGAGGAATGAACTTGGTTGCCTTATACAACTTAAGTGATCCATGTTTGCAACTTGTTGTTTATGTAATAGTGAGAGCTGGATAACTATGGCATGATAAATCGCCATAAATATAGTTGTAAGTTATTCGCTAAAGTGTCTATTAGGGAGAGACTGCGAGGATGTAAGAAAGACTGTTGGATACAAAACCAGAGAGTCTGCATATTGTGGTAGTTTATGGTGGGGGATAAACATTACAGAGGAGTAAATGGGTCATATTAAATGTAATACTGATTCAGTGTAGAATCAATATCATAATTCATATCTTACACAACATACGCATAATATATTATATATTCAGTTGTATGGATATCTCTTTGTCATTGTTAATGACCACATAATGAGTAAGGATATGTCTTAACCTGTGATGAATTCTTTCATTGTCTGGATATTTACATGTTCTTGCTAGTTAATAAAGAGAAAAGTTTGTTTTCTACCTCTTTCTTACGTATATGACTGTGTGAGGGCTAGAATGTCGAGTGTTCTGATTCTGAACATGAGATGTTGTCCAATATTCTCGTCCCTTGTTCGTATTCACCTTATACTCAACCCATTTTTACCCATGAACTACGATACTAGTGTGCAAAAACAAAGACAAACAAACAAACAAAACTGTTCTCCATCCATTTGAAAAGCTTGATATGGTTTTAAAAAGCCCGTATGATATTTCTCCGTATACATGTAAAATCTAAACCTGTCATTTTTGTTTGTTTGTTTATTTTGTTTTTATTTTTGAATAGTACATCCACTTTAATGGAGTCATGAGTGATAGGTTTTGTTTTAATAGTGAAACTTTAATAACATTTGTGACAATGTTAATATTATATAACAGTAATGTAACTAAGGCATCTATACACACAACCTCTCACAGTGCAACCCCCGCAGGGGTCCGGGGTTTATATGTAGGTTCTCTGCTCCCACCTGCAGGTGGTGTATGCCCGCCATCGGTGGGGCGTCTCCCATGGAGTGCCATCCTCGACATTCCAGGAGACATATCTCTTCTCCCTCTCTCTCTCCTTGCTCCTGTCTTTTGTCCCGTTTTCTCTTCTTGACGTGCAAACGTATCTTACCATGTTTTGACACAATGTAGCCGTAATCGTGCTCGTGTGTGGTTAAACCCCAACACAACGACAACAAGGTCACAACGCAATATCCTCTAGTTGAGTTTAACCTCCCAATCCTTCACCGGCCTAGAAATCCACGAGTCATTGATTTAAGAGAGCAGCACGTGATGTAGGTTATGTGATGATTTGACATTTCTAACAGTCAGTCCCTTCTCCACTTGACAGGTTATCCGTTCTTACACAATAAATTCCTTGAATTTGTTAAACACGTGACGCTATTGAATCATAAACAAATTTCGTCAATAAAACAAACCAACAATAAAAACGAAAGGTAGTGAAATTTATCGTAAATGCCATATGCCTATACTGTTGCCACTTAAAACAGGAAACTCCACAGAGAAATTAGATTCATCCATTCATAGACATACTGTATAATAGACCCGGCGCATATGGACCACTTCCGATCCAATTTGAACAGAGCGTTGGCTCGCCAAGTCAGAAAGTCGACTGCACTGTTGAAGGAAGCGCGCATAGAAGAAAAAAAAATAATAATCACAAGCATTTGAAAGGGAGATTGATAGCAAAATTATGGGTAAAAGTCTTCGCTTTGTGATAAATTCTATAACTTTAAAGCCTAGTGAATCTAGCTGCCTTTCAAATATTAATGGTAATAGTACTGAGTAGCGCTAATGATTTAATTACAGAGGAAAAACAAAATACATGTAATGCTAAATAAATATAAATGGAAACAGTCGATACGACAACAGAGCTAACGGTACCCCAGCTGACATTTACCACACATACGATCTGATGCTAATTACTTAAACAGTGGAAAGAATGAAGGCAAGAAAGTAAGAAGGAAGAAAAGACAAAAATAATGGATGATTTAAAATAATATCCTTCATCATCTCCTTCCATTTTTAAAAATGTCCAAGGTTATATAAATGTGCACGCAAGCATTTACATGTATCACATCTAACACCAAAAGAAAATTGGATCTTATTTTTTATTATTTAGTTTTATCCGGCCCAGTTTTTTTAATGGCAATTCATTTGTTTTTCACTCGCACATATAGTCTACAACTCAAATAATTTGGCTTTTATCTATTTCTTTTCACCTCTGTTGGTTTAAATTTATCATGTTTTCTTTTCTTACCACCTTGCCTTCCTTCTTTCGACAGATTCACTGTTTATCATCAGGCCTTATGTGCAATAAATTCCATTTCTCTTTCGTATCAACTGTTACCATTATTTTTGTTTGTTTAATTATTTATCTTCTCGCAATTTAATGATAAACACAAATTTGGAGGACATGTTGATTCAATCGGCTGAATTTTTCAAGTTACTGAATTTGTCACACATGGAGTTTTAGCCCTGAATTTCTCCCCCACCCCCTGGTTTTAGTGTCTCTATGCGCACTTCTGTCAACAGTGCGATTGAGTCCAAGGAGCTTAATACTATTATACTGGAGAACGGACTGACGACATCACACGTGCAGAATGTGGAGCCATGCCCATGGAGGCAAGAAACTAAGTTAACGTTGACACTTAACGCCGTTGTTATGTTACTCCGAGTAAATTATTCAAGACTAAACCAAACCCACGTTTAGTAATATATATAGGCTTACTAGGTCCAACTCCATGGTCTTGGCGCCCAGTATTGACACGCCAGAGTATTTTGTTAAGGTGATATCATGAGTTCGCACTCCAAAATAACAGTAACAGTATAAACTCCTTGGTTGAGCCCCATAGATGAATGCCGCTCGCATCGTTCACGTGACACCCATGGCGGCTAAAGGCTTATTGAGAGTACCCTGGGTTTAGTTATACTAATTATGTCAATGCATCCATCAGCCAAAGAAAACAATTCATAGACACATGACAAACTCTATTCTTTATTCAGCCCGAGCTCTAACGATGAAGTTAACCCTAATCCTGACTCATACTGCGACACAACCTCGCTGAGACGCTGAAAAGACGCATGGGACTACAAGTTTAGGCCTACCTACCAAGTCAGAAACGAGGCTATTTGTGGAAAACACTGATAAGCTGGAACTCTGCAGCATGATTTAAACTAGGACAAATGGTTTTGAGAGGAATAGATAAGAACCGTTGATGTGAAAGGACACACCATACGCACAAACACACTCATAGTCAGACCGTATCCTTACAGTAGCAACTGTACTTGGTATTCTCCCAATTTCTGTATGGTTACTCATACATTCAGAATCCGAGTAGGCTCTATCGTTCCTCTAATCCCTCATAGCTTTTGTTTTCCTCTGTTCTCCATTCTCCCTTTTCTCTCTCTCTCTCTCTCTTGCCCTTTATCATCTTCCTTTTCATAGCTCTCCCTTCCTAATATATTTCTCTGTTCTCTATGCTTACAATGCTCTTCTTCCTCCCGTCCCGCCCCATTCTTGCCCACACACTCTTATACTTCTTTCCTCCTCTCTCACACCCCCTCTCTCTCCCTTTTGTCTGTCTGTCTCTCTCCTCTCTATTCTGTTCCCAGAATTCGTGTTCCTCGCTTTCATATTTCTTCAAAAATGTCAGGGCTGAGTCTCCGACACGCTGCGAATGCAATGGCCACACCATGAAATCAACATTCTAATTTTTGTTTTCAAAGTTTTATTTGTTGACACATCTGCACTGCTTCATGTTATCAGTCGGTTGTTGTTTTGACCTCGATTGTTTCATAAGTGGGGGGAACCTGATAATAAGATCACGTAAACAGTAAATTTCGATGCCGGTGGTTTACAGTAAGCAGCAACATTCGATTACGAACATTCATGTTAACAGTGGAAAGGTTAAGCCCATAGTAGATTGGGTCAATGTAAGTCTTTTTCTTGTTCTTTATTATTATATTGTGTTTTCTATATTATTATGTTCTCTGTTTTTGCTCTTTGCTAAAGGATTCCGACATTTGTTTGTATGCTGGTGAACTTTTATTTCTGCATTACAATAATAATGGACCATATACAACAGAATATAAGTCAACTGGTGACGATACATAATCAATCATGGTTCCACTACTGGATCGTACTTCCACTACGATCTGTCCGTCAGAGCTCACGACTTCAATTACATATATAAGCTATTGAACATGCACGAAAACAGTCAGTGAGGATAAGTCTCTGTGTAATAGGAAACTTTCAGGATTTTATGGATCCTGAAGTCTAGACAAGTGCAGACTGAAAGGACAAGCCTGGAATCATAACAGCTGGTCTAGGCTCTTTTTTTTTTTTTTTTTAAATTCATTGGTACTTGTGTGTGTGTGTGTGTGTGTGTGTAAAGCATATATGTGTTGTGTATGTGGCAATACTACCTTTGTCATATAATTATTCTTTTGAACAATGCTTAAAATGTATACATCTCGCTTCGTAAGTGAGAGCTTGTTAGATTGTTTGCATGTTTTAACAAAGGAATTGATCTTTATGTCAGTAGTGATTTTTTTACCTTTCATCCTTTTTCTTTATTCTCAGGCTGCCTGTCTGTCTGTCTGTCTGTCTATCTGTCTGTCTCTCAGTAGGAAGCATTGATTATACCCTCCCTGACCATGAAACAGAGGAAACTTGCTGTTATTAGTCAATTGACCTAAACTGACGTCAGGTGCACAAATTAGTTGCTTCTAACAACACTCCAGAGAGAATCTTAGCAACCTGTTTTGAATTTAAGAATTCAGGTGACCAAATCGCTTTTGTGTCAGTGTGACATTTTGTCTCTGATGGTCTGCTAGGTGTCCATATTTGTTGTACACGGACCTTTAGTTTCCATGCACCTATGAGGTCAAGGACATGGTTGTAATCTATGTGGGTCGTGTGGTGCTCGAAGGTGGAAATTTATTGCAAAGTAAGCAGTTTCTAGACGGCCATGCTCCTGATGTCATAGAAGTAAGTAACCTCTGACCTCTCGCTGCTTTATTTGTATTAAATTCCTTGTTTTTCATTTTCTCGAGGAAGATACGGGGAGAGGGGTGGGGTGGGGGGGGGGGGGGGATGGGGGCAGGCGACACAATGATTGACAAGTGATGACCACACCGCGGGCCTGGCGTCGTCTTCGATAACTCATGATTTGGCCCGCACACGTTTCTTGCCACGGAGTGTCAAATTTGGACGGTAATCTTAAGAGGCTGAGCTTTTCCATTCAACTTTTTCTGCATATTTTTGGGTGAGTTATTATCATGCCGATCACAAACATCCATCCTAGACTAATTTCTTGCCTTTTACAGTTCCTACGGTAAACGTAAACTGCTACACTTCACCGTGAACACGTTATAGCATATTGTTATCTCTAAATGGCATATCATCACATGGATTGTCAGTTCCCTTCTCAAAATTAACGTTTTGCTTGCTCAGTCATTAGGCACTTAGAATTATGTTCTTTCCTCTCTTCCATTGCAGTCATGAAAGAGCATAGCTCCTCTACTTCTTTTACAATAAAACGGCGATATTGTCTCGACTAGATTGCGGTCTGTTTTCCTAATTAGATGATTTTTTTTTTTTTTAAATGCCGGATATGCTGAACATCAAGATATTTATATTAGAAAACAGATCTCGTCAATGATATTTCGTATTTTTCAACAACAACAACAACAACAACAAAAAATGATGAAACTAGAGTCACGATCCTTCTTTTCTGCAGTCTTCTTCGTGTTAGG
The DNA here is from genome assembly GCA_038406235.1 of Peronia verruculata. Lineage (NCBI taxonomy): Eukaryota > Metazoa > Mollusca > Gastropoda > Systellommatophora > Onchidiidae > Peronia > Peronia verruculata. The sequence goes on along the minus strand of JBCAUA010165566.1, from coordinate 5,583 downwards.
CATCGTTATGGGGACATTTGACTCCTTCAGTATTAGCTCTCAAGGCCGTGGTCGTTAAAAAATCCATAAAAAGTGCAGCTGGTGAAGCTATGCTCGATCATCGATCACGTCTTTGCTTTCTTGTTTTTCCTTTCCTTTTTTTTTTTTTTTAACCGATATTGATCGAATCTTGAGGGGTTGAAAGCCATTTGTAGGCTATTGTTTACTCTCAAGTGTATGTAGTAAGAAGGCTTAGAAGGTGATGTATTAATTTATGAATGAATGAATTAATTATTACTTCAAACATTCATTTACATTGTAAGTACCTATTTCTTCTTTATGAGCAGGAGACGTGGACTGAGAGAACAGCGGTATGCCAAAAGTGAAAGGTATCAATCAAACTATTACGTTACAAACATTTGGGTTTTCCAAACTGTGCCCACGTCAACAGTGCAATGCTCACTCTTCTGTTTCACATCTCAGACCCCAAACTTCATAACAAATACCCGTCAAATCACTTACCTCTTTTCAAGACGCCAAAACCAGTCTCTCTCTCTCTCTCTCTCTCTCTTTCTCACTGTTTGTCGTGTCATTGTATCTTTATTTTTTTTCTTTTGTTTTTGAACCATTTCTCCCTTCTGTTCTCTCTCTCTCGCTCTCTCCATTTCGGACCGTCTTTTTATCTCCGGAAATTATACTTTTGGGGTGATTATTTACATCTTTCAAAATGTCTCTTCCATTTTGAAAGGAAAGGGAACGGGGAGGACAGGGGCCATGAAGAGGAGGGAGCGGGTGGTGGTGGTGGTGGGGGGGGGGGGGGAAGAGAGATATCTGAAGGTATCTGTCAGCAAGTAAATCAACTAAAGTGGCATTTTCTTTGCAAAAGATGTGGCCAAATTATGTGAAATGACACTTCTTGGAGTGGTTTGAGAAATAATCTGGGTCTGGAACTGAATTGTGCCCACAGACAGAAAGGAAGAGAAACGATGTGAAAACGTTTAAGGGATAGGAAGAATTTTCTCTCGAGCCTTATTTTGATAGAAAGAGAAGAGAAAAACAAAACAGGCTAGAGAGAGGAGAACATAAAAGAATGGTTATCAAAACAATATTGATTTTAATTTTTGATATCCGTACGTGTTTGTCGACAAAAAATGTCCAGAAACTAATAGTCTGGGAATCTCTAGCCTACTTTGTTTTGTCTTTTCTATGTTGTTAATTCCCCTTAGATATATAAAGAGATCTAAGCCATAAGAAATGGGAGGGGGTAATGATGAGAGGGAGGGAGGGGGAGGGGGGTTGGAGCTATCCAGTTTTTTCTTATGCTACAAGAGATTCCCATGGTCATAATGTAACATAAGAGAGATAGAAACAGGCAGAATTTCTGAACGTAGGGTTTGGTTAATACTGTTTTCATGGTGAATTGACGCAATAGACATACAAGTCTTACTAGTATGTCTATAAATAACACTGTGCTTTACAACTGTCGATCTAAACAGGTTTGAGAGAGAGACTCCGAGATGGAGAGAGCATCATCTGTGCTGAAGGCTACATGTGGGAACTGGAGAGACGGGGCTTTGTCAAGAGTGGCGCCTTCACGCCGGAGGTCGTTCTAGATTATCCAGAACGCGTCAGATCTTTGCACGAGGAGTTTGTCTTGGCCGGAAGTGACGTGGTAGAGGCATATACGGTAAACTTCGTATTTTGCCACAGTCGAAATAAATGAGAAAATCGACACTCATATCTATTCTGAATGTGTTTAAGCTGCGGTAATAATATAATGGAAATTTATCATGGGAAGATAATCAGTCAAAGTTTTATTTTTGTTTTTATTTCTATTTTCATATAATTCATAATAGTGGACATCCCTGTGACTGAATGTGTCCAAATGGAAAATGAGAAAAGTAAAAAATACTTAGGCACATGACTTGTGTATTGACTATAGATCTTATTCTGAAGTTTTAACTATGAGCAATTTTTGTTACTGGGGTCATGATGAATTGTTATAATATATTTTCTGTCTGCTCCGATGAGCCACCCCTCTGAGTATCAGAATTTGGCATAGGGCATTATTATATGAACCATTTATTTGTTTATTTAGATAAACAAATAAATGTAAAACACTAAATTGGATGTAACACTGAAGTAAAATAAATATTGGTGATGATTATTGTATACTCATGATAGATCGTGGTCTAAAACGATGATGATGATGTTGATGGCTTTTATTCCTGTCATGAAGAAGGACCAAATGATTGTCGATAACTCAGAAATAGCATATCAAGTATTTCAGTGATATCTGGGCAGATGTATTCATTGTGTGTTGTTTATGCAAACGGTTAAAATATCTATGTATAGTGATGTCTATAAAGGTGAAGTTTATGCATTACAAACAATGCGTTGTTTGTTCACAGTACTACGGTCATCGTGAGAAGATGAAAGTGATTGGTCGAGAGGAAGATCTTGAAACCCTGAATATGAACTCTCTGAGGATGGCTAGGGAAGTGGCAGATAAATATGGAAAATTGATGGCAGGAAACCTCAGTAATACTACAACATTTCAACCCAATGATGAGGCTTCAGCCAACAGAACTAAGGCAATTTTCAGAGTAAGTAACCGGCTGTTGATTACATGCCTTTATTGTTAGGGTCCTTGAGAACCTGTTGTCTACAGGATGGCTAGTAAGCCCCTATCCATCCATATATTATCTATTTAATTCGACAAAAGAGGCGTTGAAGAGATGTTATGCAGCGAGAATGAGGGACAGCGCACAGACATATAAATGTGTAAGGTCTTATGGGCCACTCTTCGGGTATCCGAAAATACTGTTTTCACTTTTTCAGTAACAATTGATTTGAACAGTTTCTTGATATTGTAGTCAATCTATTACAGTTCTCCAAACATACAAACAATTCTCTGACATGTGAAACGATGGATTTCAGCAGCGACACAGTGCATTTTCTGGAGCTGACAACTTACTAGCAATAATAGATGTTTATCATCCAACATCAGAGGAGGCACCAGGGACTGCAAAATGTAAGACAGTGGTGGTGGTGGTGGTTTGGGGGAGGGGGGGGGGGGAGTGAGAGGGAGGCGGGCCTGATCAGTGTCTGACTTTGATAGAATATTTGAGAATGTAATGGAGCCGGCAGCGTGCAAATTTTTCCTGATGACTGAACGTAAGGAAGTAATTGATAATACATTGACTTAACAACGCGGTAATCCTAGATGGCGTCTGATTTTATTTATCTGAAATATGAAACAGGACTGCAGAGCTCTATCTTGAATTGACGAAGGAAATTAAAAAGAATTACTTGAAGTGAATAGCCATCTACACAACAGTATCAATTCCAGTCACACTGCTGCGACTAATAGACGAAATGATGAACTAGCCTCCAAATAACTTGATTATATATACTATATTATTGTTCCTCTTGATACATCAACGGCCCTGGTATTGAAGATACGAAACCTGAAACATGTTACTGTGCTTACTTCCTGCAGGAACAGGTGGAGTGGGCGGTCAAAGCTGGTGCTGACTTCATGATTGCTGAGACCTTCAATGATCTGGAAGAAGCCAAATTAGCTTTGGAGGTTATCCAAACTTATGGAAATGGTAATACTTTTTCACTATGCCTCTGCTGTTGTGCTGTACCAAGATTGCTTATGTAATGTCTTAAATCGTTCTGCAATGTACGAGTTCACGTTAGACCCCCTGACACGCATTTTAGAAGCGCAGCAGATATTATGCCTGTGTGCCCGTCTGTCCTTTGACCTCTAAGATATATAGTTGCTAATTCATTTTCTATATAATACAGATTACGATGATAACAGTGCAATATTTCATTGTTCGTGTTAAAGACTACTGGTCAAATATAGATGAATCGCATTTTCAGAAAGGAGAAATTATTCACCCAGTCTTCAAGTATAACTTTGCACAAAATGAAATGACATTCTTCTGTTTCACCTTATTCCCTATAACCTGCATTTGGTTCACTATAATATTATTATGTTAAAACAGACATGGCAAAACTAAATAGTAATATAATCCTCTATCCATATATCCACTGTCCATATTGACTTTCTAGAGGAATCTCTATCCTTTTAGGCATGCCAGCTGTGGTCACACTTGTGATCTACCATCCAGAAATGACAACTGACGATGTCCCCGCTCCTGAAGCTTTGAGAGCCCTTGAAGAATTCGGGGCCGATGTTGTGGGCTTGAACTGTGGGCGTGGTCCGGCTACAATGTTGCCGTTATTGAAGGAAGCCAGGAAAGTCTGCAAGGTGAGTACCCAATTTCAATACTGATTCACATCGCTATTGCTATTATTATTTTAGGAAACATATTAAAACTGTAGTTACATGACTAACAGGTTATTTCCTTTCGGCACAACGACGTAAAAAGTTTAGAAAAATTCAAATTGCAGCCTCAACCCCCCCCTTTTTTTTTGTTTTGTTTTGCAGCCTCCCCCCCCCCCCTTTTTTTTTTGTTTTGTTTTGTTTAATACAGAGAAATTAGTTCAAGGCTTAATGCTCGAAACTTTATATAAGTTATATTTTGAGAAACCACACGAAGATTATAACACGAAATATATGTTTTGATCATTAAAAGAACTCCAAAGCAGTAACAATGATACAAATATCTTTACAGTAAGATGTAAATCTAGACTGGCCATCGGCCCTACTTACCTACAGTGATGAACAAAGAAGATCATAAACCTCATACTATTAACAAAAAGAACAGCCTTAATTAATCTTGATATAAACTGTGTTAACTTAGTGTTTTCTTTCCTACAATGGTTTACTCTCCTCCCCTAAGTTATCATTATTCTAGTTCCTTTTTTTCCAGAGCACCAGTGCGTTACATTTTAGCACATCTTAATGAGACAATGGGATGCCTATCTCTCAGTTATTGTGTATGACTGGGTCACTTCATTTGCTTCTTAATAATAATAATATGATTATAATAATAATAATAATAACAGAATAGAACTTATGGCCGCAAAAAATCCATAGTTTTATCTAAAGAGCCTGACACCTGAATATGGGACTGCTGAACGATTTTTAGAAAAAGAAAAGCGTGCAATCAGAAACAGATGTATACACTTTCAGTAGATCTACATGCATATCAGATAACATAATTATCCTTTATTTTTATTTTATTAAACTCTTTTTAGTATTAAATTATATCTACAGTTAGGATCTTACATTGAATTACATGCCTACTAAGAATTTTGAAGGACTAATACTTGTTGGGTGAGACTATCATAAACTAATACGTTTCACGCAATTCTTTCCACAGGGTCCCCTGGCTGCACTGCCTGTCCCATTCAGAACAAACGAAGAAGAAAAAACATTTCAAAGTCTCACTGACCCATTAACAGGTATATTTCTGTGGATTAATGACCAAGCTGTATATTACAACAGTAAACAAAAGAAAAAAAAGTATCCTCTGTTCTTTGGCTGATTGGAAAAGGAAGACCATTTGAGGCTGTAAGCGCTGTGGATTACATCTCTTTGAATATCCCACGGCGTCACAAAACCCCCAAAATTGTGACTTTTAGTTCGGGCTGCGGTTTCGTGCTACTAGGCCATTAATCGTC
>JBCAUA010165455.1:0-15219 GCA_038406235.1 Peronia verruculata | reverse complement strand
AGTCTTCCCCCCCCCCCCCCCCCCCCCCCCCCGCCCCATTTTTTAATTTTTTTTTTTAAAATAAAAGCCCTTATAAAAAAAATTTAAGCCGCTATAAAAAGGAACACGTCTTTCGTTAAACGATAGGACATGTTTTGTTCGTGTTGTTTTAGTTCTTGTTTTAAACAAAAATTTATCAGTGTCTTTCAAAGACACGTTCAGTTTGATATTTCTAAATGTATGGTATGAATAATAATAATAATAATAATAATAATAACAATAATGATAATATTTATAAGCTCTTGATACTTTTTCAGCCCGCCAGTAAACTTCGGTTTCTGTTGTTTATGATTAAGAGTTTTATCTCCACCTTTTGCAAATTCTCAGATTCCTAAATCTCAAAATAAATGTACGTAAAAATATACTCAACCTTATCTTGCTCGCTGCCTGCAGAGCTAGATGGCTAATATTTCCATATGATCTGCCAAAATTTTGTCTTTCAGTGATGGTCGTCCCAAGGGGTCAAACAAATGGGCAAATCTCCATAGGCGGAAAGTTGATATTGTTGAATTAGCCTTATAACTCTAAGATCTACCTAGTAATCTGCTCTCGTCTCTTAAAAAGCTAGAATAAAGACCTTGAAGCCGTAAATGGTACTCATGTGCGCGCACTCGCGCGCGGACACACACACACACACACGTGCCGCACTCACACACTCTTTCTGTCTCTCATACAGACACACATACACGACACATATTCACTGACATAAAGTTACAGACGACATATCACATATTTCATCATTCTCTCTCCTCTCTCCTTTTCGTACTCTCTCCCAAAAACACAAACACACCCATCAGCAGCTAGCGTTATCGAGAAATCTCTGTCAAGACGCCATCGTTTCATTCAACAGGCTCCTGGTGACGTCATAAGTACTAAACGATTTCTTTTGAGTTCCATATGGTTAGAATTACAAGTCTATTTTTCCATCCGTCTAGTCTTATCGATCCACTTGAGAGTTCCAGATTCCAAGGAAGACTTTTTGAGTATTTGATTTGAGTGTGTGATGTTTTCAACCAGACAAACGTAGACGATTTCAATTTCCCGCAGAGAGTTAGTTATGACACCGTTTTTACCGTTTTTGAAGAAGGGAATGGAGAAAAAGCTGGTGAGATACCTGTAGCACCTATATTTTTTACTAGTTTTTTTGTTTGTTTTTTGTTTTGTTTTGTTTTTGTAATGGTTAAATTTGGTGTTGCACGTTATATCTCCTGTGGTCGATAGGATTGCCATGCAGGCCTTGTAGAACTGACGAAAACCTCGCCATCTTGGATAGGATCTCTGCAATAATTCTGTTTTAATAAACCTACGGCTATTCATAGCTTGAGCAAAAGGAATAAACGAACACATCCTTTTTTACAACTTATTTATTTCAATACATCTGTTACAGTTTTGTGTTTGTTTTTGTTTTGTGCCCGTGTTTTTTTTTTAGGCACACATTCGTACACATTATCTCACTGAATTTTTAGCAAAATCGAAAGAAATCTGTAGGTGTCAGTTACGCAGCTGGGGGGGGGGGGGGAAAAAAGAGAGCGAGAAGGAGGGAGAGAGAGAAAAAGCACTGGTCCTTTTGAAAATAAATAAATAAATAAAATACCATTTCTACATGAGTAAATGGTTTCAACTGTAACGAATCATGTTGTGCAGTGCGTACGCGAGAGGTAGTATGCATATTCATGTAGCTGTTTATAGAGCAGAGTCAGAAGAGGTCGTGTGTGTTCCAGTGTGTACATGTATCTCGAAGGGTCTGGGCCATGGTCTGGGCGGTTCCGGCCTGACCGTGCCTGAGTGTTCGATATGTTACGTGTACATACTAGCCGCTTCAATGAAGTTCTCGAAAGAAGGAGGGGCTAACTGATGTGTGTATAAATACAGAGCCCAGTCAGTGTGTAGAGTAGGCATAGCACGGAATGCAAGGGTTCAACGAGTGCGATACACGCCAGTGTTAGACAGCTTCCCAGTGCCTGTAGTGTTTAATATTGTCGACCACCTACATTCAATTCTGCATTATTATTCGACGTGGAGGACTCTTGTTTCATTTCTCCGCTATTGTTTGAGTCTCGTCCACATCCGCCGCCTGATTGCCAGATATAAAGTCACGACCACACCTACTCAACACCAAGAACTCGTGACATCAGCTACTTTAACGAGAAATTCATGTAAACGGAGGCTTATTAGAGGAGCTTACACAAGACAGATTTTTTCGTTTTTGCTAAAGTTGTCTGTGTAGATACCCACGATAAAAGTCATATGGTTTTAGTCATTTTCCTTTCATTTCAGGATAGTAATTGTTTCCTGAATGTGGGTATGGATCGAGAAAAGTCTGATTTTGTCTGAAATGACACAATGACGAATGTATAACAGATTATATACTAAAAAGAGGTGGGCAGACAGACACTTGGGTAGGCATCAAGAAGGCAATCATGCGGTGAGAAAAAGAGGGGAGACAAACAGAAATCAAGACAATAAGCAAACATACGAGATTTAGTTAATAGACCAGGTCGCAATTTCTGGATAACTTCTTGCTTGTTGGCTTTGTAAATAAATAATAACTCCACATTAGTGTTCTAGAAATCTACATAAAATAATATATGTAGATGGATGGATGGATGGATGGATGGAAGGATGGATGGATGGATGGATGGATGGATGGATGGATGGATGGATGGATGGATATGGCAATGGATGGATGGGTGAATTGGTGGGTGAGTGGGTTAGTGATGGATGGATGGGTGAACAGATAATTGACAGACAGACTGAACAGAGACAGGTAGATAGGTGGGAAGGCAGGCAGGCAGGCAGACAGGCAGGCAGGCAGGCAGGCAGACAGACAGACAGACAGAAGACAGACAGACAGGCGGGCGGGCGGGCGGACGGACGGACGGACAGACAGACAGACAGACAACGGACGGACGGACGGACAGACGGACGGACAGACAGACAGACAGTCAAATCCAACAGACAGCAATATAGACAATGTGACATAAAAACAAACGGACGACCGGCGGAAGGACGGGGAATGATTTTGGGCGTTAGTAAAATTTAACAGGTCACCAGTTTTATTATGAACATACACCGCCGAATGATTTTCTAAATTCAATTCCACTACAAGGAGGCAAGAGACATAACCGATCTTTAGAATGGGCCACGATGACCAAACGAAAGTTAAGGGAGATGACTCTGCATATTTTCTGTCAATTTAACCAATCACCGTTTTGTTTCCCCTTAAAGTGCATATTGCTCAGCGAATAACACTTGACGGACAGATCGACATAATGGATATTTATTATTTACTGAAGGCATTTGAATTATTGTTTCCAGTGGATAAACGTTTACTGATTGATTGGTTTCGCTATTAACAAAAATACCGGTACCTTTGATTGAGAGCTGGCTTGCCAGATGTGTAGAAGTGAATGAGTCAGATTCTATGTCAATTTGTGTGAATCTTTACTACACATTCATTGTGAATAAATTTCTCAGTGAAGGCATTATGATCGGTTTTGTCTTCATTCTCTAATAAAATCAAAATGGATAAATATGACTGTGTTTTTTTCCTGACTGACAGCATATTTACAAAAATAAGGAACCCTTTCATGTTATGACAAGATCATGAAGACAACTGTAATTTAATGGAAGAAAAATTTTTTTTTCTTTATAAAGTGATCCTCTGCGGCGATTTTTTTTTTAGTTTTGTTGTTAATTTCTAGAAGAAATGAGACTCATGTATAAACATTTTGGGAGGGAACATCATTACCTAACACTGACAGTGCAATACGTTATACTTTACCCTCCAAATGGCCCAAACTACTCCCTGCACTTACTGCATAAATTGTGCGTGGCACCACAGCAGCACATGACATTTTTTTAAGTTTACAGAACAGTCTGACCAAATGAATCATAGGCCAGGCTTGAGATTCTATAACCACTGTTTGAAAACAGTATGATTGGTATGGTGAAACTTTGAAGCACAAAGTTGTAATGCATAAATTTTTCTGCCAATAAATAATTTCCCATTGATCTCTTCACCTCAACAGATACACGCAGACAAAATAATCGCCAGGTCAGTTACTGAACATTTTTTGTACAACTAATCAAATCCAAGGGTTAATAAGCAGTTCTATATTTTCTCCACAATTTCACAAAGGAAAAAAAAAGCTATAAAGCCAAAGAGAGAATAGCACGTTCTTGTATTATGAAACACAACCAGCATCGTGTACTAAACAATAACAAGAGCAGATACAGAAAAAGAACATGAAAAAGAACAAACAAAACAAAAAAAACAAACAAAAAAAACCTCTAAAATTCAGTTTTTCTGCTTTCTGGTGGAAATCTAGCAAAGAAAACAAAAAGATTTAGCAAGTCCTCTTAAGCATTGTCAATAAACAGACTGACTGATTATTCTATGATATAAAAACAATTAACACAAGTGCAAATGAATATACTAGGACTTGGATGTTTTCAAAGAGTTTGAGGCATCACCACAGAAAAATATCTTAAAAGTTATAATAATATATAAGCATGGATAAAAAAAAAAATCCAAAGAAAAGCTCAAGGATAATTCAATTTCTAAAACAAGAAAAATTCTTTTAAAAAATGTTTCCAATTCTACATAAAATGCTTCCTTATTAACTACAGTATATCTTAAGACATTTGCTAATGTACAGGACCTGTTGGTTAAGTACATGTGTTGTGGATTTGCATGGTTGCATAATGCTTATAGTATAGTATATCCATAATAGTTGTCTGGTTGTCCCTGTTGGCGCCCCATCCCTTTCTCGAGATGAGCCTCGAGTTGAGAGTAATTGCGGGAGAGTGACATAGCTGTGTTGGTGTCACCAAAAGGTGATGGGTTTCTAGGCTTGGATTTACTTGGTTAGTTGAGATACTACAGCCGAGCAAGACGCAGGGGTATCTCCCCTGCTCAACGCTGGCTACAATAAATGAAGCTTCTCCCCACAAAGATGCAGTCCTTTATATTATTATTGCTGTTGATGAGACACGAGATGACTGAATGATCTAATTTTCCAGCACAACATGTATAACATTTTTTCTTTTCTTCATCCAAACATCAAAGACATATACATGTATCATATTTTGAACTTTTTTGGTAAGTAATCAGAAAGAAAGTGCCTATTGCTTAAAGGTTCCACTTATACTAAATTTTATCATTATAAATGTTTAAAATAATTAATACATACAGGTCTATCACAGAATTTTCTGCCAGCATATGAAAGACTTGACGTGTTTACCACAGAAAAGTTTTATTGTGTCATTTCCACAATGATGAAACTGTCCATTTCATGTTCAGTCTCCAGCTTTGACTAGAATGGAAATCTTATGAATATATCTGGAAGATGTCTGTAACCAGACTGTCACCAAAAAGAGGAAAATGAGGAAGGAGATGTAATGAGGTAATCAATATCACAATCAGCATTTATACAGGACTATCATGAACTCATGGCTCAAATAAAATATTCAAAAAGTGATCATTTCAGAATGTGTGTAATCAGATGTATCATGTCATTATCTGATCATTTAAAAAAGGAGAGCATGAACATGAACAAATCTAAAATGTGAATAATTTATTTTTTCTAACATTTGTGTGTCTTAAACAAAAGTTAGACAAAAGCACAGAAAAGCATGTGGATAGTTGAGTGATAGTCATATATTCAAAAGTCAAAGAATATTGACAAAAAAAAAATTACATCATAAAATGATAAAAAGAGAATTTTTTCACATGAATACACATATCTATAACCTTACATATCAGTAAACATATTCATGTGGTCCAGACCTGATCCAAAATGGGTTAACTAATAAACCAATATGAAATTCAAAATGTACCGTGTACACTGTTTAACCACTTCACTGGCTATGCCAATTTTGCAGTCCTGTGATAAGCATCAATGATATGGTCAGTCTTGACAACTATAAATGACCACTGTACTCAGTCCTGCCCACTGTGAGTGAGCCAACCAGCAGTAGTCCTGTACTTTCCAACAGGCAAGCAGTAGCAACGACTGTTGTTCAAGGATATTAACTGTTACATGAACAAGAAGAAAATCGTGCCTGATTTGGGCTCTCATCACCAGGTCACCTGTCTATCATCACCGTGCCACAAATATCAAAGAGATTCTGCATATGGATATGACCTGCTGGCCACTGATTAGAACAATGGATCATAAGGGAGAAGGGGATGAATTAATGGACCTACTGTATGTGATACATCCTCCTGCACAAGAGATGCTTTTTCTTGGATGTATCTGGTATTGCTGTATAGCATAAAAATCCATATTGAAATCTAAAAATTTTAATTCATTGTCATAAATATAAATTTGTTTAGAACAAAATCATCTGTGTTCATCAATAAAAGATTAATGGTGTTGATAAATTCAATGCATAGCCCAAGTAATGGAAACCACGAGTACTTTATGTGAATGCACATTCAGAGATATCATGAAGAAACAGTAAATCAATGTAAGACATTGTCTGAGAATGATATGACAACAAACGAGCTTGCACAAATATCTTTCCTGTCAAATAAAATCAGAAAACATGTGACTATATGCAGCTACTTTGTTCATCTCATGAAACATCATAATGGTCATGTACTCTTTGTCTTCTCACATTTACAATCCTATTATCCCGTTTCATATCTACAGTCTGTCACATGTAAATGGTTCAAGGTTTGGTGGAATCTCTGAACATAATTCAATTATCTTCAAATCAATTCATTGACACACTTTCAAGGGCAACCACTCCTGGGGATAGTCATATTCATCAATGCTAAATACAGCAGTCCGCTACAGTAGTACATGTATCTAAAACAGATCATGCAATTAGCATGTGTTTTACTAAAATTAGCTTCTGTTTCCATAATTATTATCATACTATAATTGCACAGACTGGCAAACTTATGATATTATTTGTCACTGTATTAAGAACAACCTGTGTACATTGTTCAGCAGTTTAATGAAAAGAAAAAGCCACTAGCCTTATTAAACTGAAGTGTCTTGATTACAGACTTACAATTCTAGTCAGTTATAATTTATCAGTTTAGTGGTCAATTTATCTATACAAAGTGAATGACATAATACACTATGATTCAAGTATAGATTCAATTGCAGCATTCAGATTGTCTTGATTTGTAAAAAGAATGGCTATTAGAAATGTGGTGAGCATAATTATTATTCACTGAATTTCTCACATTTCAAATTTCTGCAAAAAGTAAACTTGTATGATTATCTTTTGCCTTCATTATTTTGGAAGAAGAATGATGAGAAGGCTACTGGAATAAAGTGATGAGTTCCTCACATCAACTGTTGAACTGAAAAGCGAGTATTCCAAAAGATATATGATGGTTCATGATATTTTAACCTATCTTTTGACTTGTTCAGATGCTCCCTATTTTGTCCCACCCCTGCCCCCCCCCCCCCACACTCACCTCCTTTCTCCATCAACCATCTCCCTCTGCCCCCCCCCCCCCTTCCACCCCTAAACGTTTTCATTGCAAAATACTGATTTTGTCTGATACAAATATAGTTTGGTTTGGTTTTGTTGTAATAAGATGTTTTAGTTATAAGCAATAAATTGCCCGAATATTTATTTTTCACTGTTTTCTTACATCTTCTGTGTGGATGAAAATACTTCACAGAAATAAAATACAGTATCTGGGCAGAATTTGTAACAGAAAAATTTGTTAATGAGGATGAAAAACAAAAATTAAAAACACCTCAGTGTTACAAAATCAAGCAGTAATGAGCAAGACACATTCGACTCGTCTCAAACTGACATTTGTCAGCATTATACTAACATGTATTTTCAGCGACAATATTTTTTCTCTGGGCATGACAAAAACGCAGTGCACAAAAAGCATGTCTATCAGTCGATGAAAACAGCCATCTTTTTCCTTTCAAGATCTCATTTCCAATAGGATTTGAATAATCAAAATTTAAAAGGCTTTCATTCATCAATTTATTTGCTATGATGCGCTGATCCATAGGCTTGAGAATTTTCCAATTCCCCTCCTCCTCCAATGAGCCATTCAGTGGGCTCAAAGAAGTATCCCAAAAGAGAAAATTAGCCTATGTAAGAATGGGGGAAAAAAATTACGTAGCGACTGAGTTAAGCAAAGCATTCCAATTAACTGGTTTACTCACAATCATGCAAATAAAAGTACACTGAACACTAAAATGACTGGATGTATAGCATAACCATGCAGCAATATATACACTGTTCAGCCACTTTCCCATCCATTCAAAGGCAAGATTTGTTTGTCGTTAGATAAACTTTCAGTTACCGGTAACAGCAATGGCATCTTTCAATATTGCCAGCAGTTGTCAGCAATATGCTATCTTTAAAACAGCACTGATTATTGCAATCCCACAAATTTAGTTATAGGAGGAGCATCAACCATCAATTCTTGGTAATTGACTAGGAAGTGCCTAACTCTGCCTGAGTAAGAATCTTCATGGTATGGGAGACAGTGCTCCTCACAGAACTTTTTCACCACTGGACGCACTTTTAGGCACATATTGTCAGACAACCTGGGGAAAAGGTGATGCTCAACATGACAACTAATTATACCATGCCCGAATGCATAATCAAGTAGGATGTTCCGTGGGAGATTAAGTACACCTGTTGTCATCTGATATACTTTTTTTGGCCTATGTTGCTGGGAATACATGGGCAAACCTATGTGCTGGAAAATATTCACATGAATGTATGGTATAGCCATGATATTTCGACTGACAAAGATAACAAATAGTGCCATTGACAGACTAAGATGTGACACAGTTGATAAGAGATATAAATGCAAGGCTAAACCCGAATAAGCAATTACCAAGTGGCGCACTATTTTCCCCACTGACTCTGCTAGGATCTCTTTCAAGGCCACAAATGGTGTAAGCACTGGGAGAAATAAAGGGGTTACAAACATATACAGAAAGCTTGGGACAAATGGTGCACGCCAGGTACTTGAATCACCAAGTCCAATAATGTTAGTGTGTGGATGGTGACATTTGATATGAATGCTGCAACCTGCATCGGCGGAGAATGTTCCAATGAAATCAGAGCAAATGAAAGACAAAAGTCGGTTCCACCAATGGGAGGCTGAGGTTGCATCATGAATTGCCATGTGGGCTGCCTTCAACGCTATCAGAGAATGGCAGAAGCCCAAGATAAAAATTCCAGTTAAAAATATATAAGGATCTGAGGAGCAAAGCAGCCAGTGACTACCCAGCCAACCTATAAATCCCAAAATATGAATGACTAAATCAATCCCATAACGCTCCCACCATGAGCTTGACTGGACAATTGTTGATATCTGCAAAAGAAAGAGAAGACTGACAAACAATAACTGATAACCTACAACATGTGCACATTGTACAACATATTAACCTACATTTTAACTAACAATTCAGTATGAGAAGTCTGTATATCCAGCTAAGCAACTGCTCATGCTTCATCTCATTTGGATCTGACATTTGTCTCCCTCAGAAAAATTAACGGTTCTGATCACTTGAAAAAATGTCCGGCTTTCATTCTTTATTTTATTTGTTAGCACAAGACCAGATCTGAATACTGGATCAATATAAAATTGTGCTTCAAAAAAAAAAAAAAAAATCATAAATTCCTGCAAGCATATTAAACTCAAGAAAAAAAATTCAGTCCTTTAGTGGTTAACCTAGGTTTTACATGCCGAGAGTTCTATTTTATCCAATAGAATATTCATTATATTTTGATAAATTTGTTACTACACTGTGCATCCTAGATTGCTTTTAATTTTGTCACATTATTTTTGACAAAATTTGAAGAATCAAATGCTTTAATTGTATGGCCAGAATCTGATTTGATCTACTCACTGCGGACTAGTTATGGTTATGATCATACAATGTATGTCCAAAGATTTGTGAATTCATGGATAGACACTCATGTATTAAAGAACAATTCCTAATTATCTGTGACATCAGATGAAGTATAAATTACCCTGTTCTCTACCCCCACAAAATCTAATGCTGCCAATGAGAACAAACTAGAAAAGTTGCAAACTCTTCAATTTTTATATATAATAATCTGATAGAATGTTCATTTCAGAGACTGACCTCATTTTATGAATTCTTAAAAAAGCATTCCTCAGCCACAATACACATCAGCAAAACAACAAAGAGTATGTCACATAAAAGTCTCTGACTTTACAGAACTTCTAATCCTTGCCCTCACTTTATTTTGTAAAAAAATTATGGGTTTCAGTAGGCTCGAACTCTAGATGAACAAATATGCATTGACGTTACCTGCTGGCTAAGAATTCCAAACTGAGGCAAAAGTTTGAGATCCACGTAGTCGATAATAACACCATTCTCCACTTTCTTGTCTGAGAGGGAAGGCCGTGTTGTGGTAGAAGTTTCCATTATAAGGGACACTGGAACAGTTGATCACAGTAGAGCAATAATCATGTTCTCTTAATTATATCACATGAGTTTTCACTTTAATTTGAATGACAACTAATACTTTCAAATTCTGTGGAAGATAACAGGTACAATTGTGGATAATGTAAACTTAGATGGTATAAGCAGGATTTTGTTTTTTGAACTAGAGCTAAATGCCAAATAATTAACCTATCAATCTTAAAGCAGAACTTTTTTTTTAACATTATGAAGGTTTATAAGAACAGTCTTGTATTCTCATGATATCTGAGACATATGAACGCAAATTTCTACACAACCAATAACTCTGAAGCAAACGTATATGAAACGCGACACGATGAAATCGGGCGCTTATAAAATTTTGAGCATATGGAGTCATTGGTATAATTTTACTCAATCTATTTCAGTAAACTGAACTTTCAAATGCATTTTCAGATTGATGTAGAAGGGCTTGATGAAAAAAAGAAAATTCGTTAAAAGTTCACTCACTCTTGAACATGTGATTTCTCCGGTCAATTCAGTTTGACGAGTGCCTGATTTCATCATGTCGCGTCTCAATTAAAGATGATTCGGGTGACCTGTTGCTGCTGCTAGATTTTGTGAGAAAATGGGCGACCATGTGTGTTAATTCTTATTAATCCTTGTTACGCCATGCCACTAAATTACAATTTTTGGGCTTTTACTCGATCTATTTCAGAAAATTCAACTCTGAAATGCATTTTTAGATTGATATAGATCTAAAAGAGTTCTGAGAAGCAAAAAAAATGTGTTTAAAATTCATTCACTGTTGTAAAGCACGTGATTTCTACGGTCTCCTCAGTTTGATGAGCACCTGATTTCATTGTGTTGCATCTCATATAATTTATTACTGGACATAAAAAAGAAAAGTTGCTTGTTTTCTTTTAAATGCACAACATAGAATATCAAAATGACATTTTCTTTATGACAGTTGTCTATTACAACATGTGAAAAGACCTTCTTTCTTACTAATGAGACCATTGTTGTCTCAGCATATGGAATTTTTAAAGTTCCATGAGCATGAGTGATGCACATGTCTGAATAATACTGACATACATAGGAGACGCGACACGATGAAATCAGGCGCTCGTCAAATTGACGCAACCGGTCAAATCACATGTTCTTCAACTGTGAATGAATTTTAACGCAATTTTTTTTCTTCACGGAACCCTTCTATATCAATCTAAAAATGAATTTCAGAGTTAAATTTGTTGAGTAAAAGCCCAAAAATTGTAGTTCTGCGGCATGGGCTAACAAAGATTAATAAAGATTAACAAAAATGATCGACCATTTTCTCACGAAATTCAGTTGCAGCAACAGGTTACCCACATCGCCTTTAATTGGCAATAATTCGACTTCTACTTGAGGTAGAACAAAAATTGTTGTCACGCACAGAAAGGGAAATAAATAAGCTTAACATTGGTACAGTGGTCTCTGCCTAAGAACCCTCCGCCTAAGAGCCCGGTGCGCCTGAGAACCCGCATCTGCTGCAAAACAGAATTTTTCCTCTATAATCTATGCCTCTAAGAACCCGCTCTGGGTACTTCCAAATAAAAAAATCTGTCTAAGAGCCCGGTGTCAGACCAAGATACCCGAGTACTTAAAAAGTAATTCCACATCATACTGTCCACTTGAGAGAAACGCACAGTGCTAGATGTGCAGTAAAATGGGAACGGGGGTGGAGGGAACAGGTTGACAAACGAGTGGAAGTGATGGTTGATGTATAACTGTATAATCAGGCCACGTTGTTGACTAATCTGTAACCATTTCTTTGTTTGACAACACGTGGGACAGCACTTGTGATTGCTTTGAGAACAAGGAGGTGTAAGTTTAGCCTCCTGATTGGTCAGCTGTTTTGCTCCTTCGGTTCGTCTCTAAACGCTTGAGTCGCTCGTATGATTATCCACTAGGTGGCATAGCAATATCATTTTTTCAACATGGATACCGTTATGTGAAAACTCACATGGCGTTTAAGGGCCAGGCAGTATTGATGTAGCCTAAAAAGATTATATTATACGCTAAAAAGATCAGGAATTGCTACATCTAATTATAATACACACAGGGAAGACGGCTGTACTTATTCACATAGATAAATCTTTACTAACGGTAACGATCAACTAATTATAGATGTGAAGACAATCTGTGGTTAGATGGGTTGCATAACTTTTCAGTTCGCCTAAGAACCCGTCCGGCTAAGAACCCGCTTTTTTTGTCTCCTGATGACCGGGTTCTTAAGCGGAGACTACTGTACCAATATGCTCAAAATTTGACGAGAGCCTGTTGTGTCATATCTCATGTTATGCCTCTTCAAGGACATGAAATCTGAGATGGATTCAAGGCTTCTGTATTCAGTACTATTTCTTAGTTAGTACTTTTGCCTGGGAATTGGATAGCCAAATTAATATCAGACCATTCACAACATTAATATGTACAGCTGCAATGGAATATTTGTAAAGCCTACACATGTTCCTAAAGTGATTTAAACACATACTCCAAATTTAGTGTAATGATCATTCAAAAAAGTGAGGTAATATCTGAGTCATTTCTCTGCCTTTCCAGCAGCCCTTTTAAAGATGATATGTCAGTGGCCATTATGGATCTTTTAGGAAATGCAGCAGTCTTTACTTCTGACCAAAATAGTATTTGAGAAGTCTTACTGGTTTCTCTAAATTGTGCTTCAATGAAGAAATGCTATTCTGCAATTTTGCTTCAGTCGATGAAGGAATGCTATTCGAATTTGACTTCAATGAAAAAAAGTCATTTCCCAAACCTCCATCATCTCCCCCCTCCCCCCCCCCTAAATTTTGCCTCCATTAAGAAAAAGCTTGAGTGAACATTATGAAACACATGCATGTGTTACTTATGTTTTCAAATTGACCTCTCTCTCTCTCTCTCTCTCTTTTTTTAATGCTTTCACTTCTAGAGATTTTAAACGAAAGACTTTGCCATATTTTTATAACGAAAATAATCTCAAAAAAAGAAAAAAATAATAAACTGAAATTGTCTCTATATTTATCTAGATCTAGAAGTACTTATCTCAGATCTTTACATGGAGGCTGGTGAAATTTCCAATACAAGTACTGCAATCACATCCTAATGATGATTTAGTGTTTCTTTTTTTTTTTTTTCTTCTACAATGTCAATGTGGGCCTTGGTTACTTGTCATTCATTGACAGTAACACAGGGTCTTAGTTTTAAAATCAAATAAATGAAAGATAAAACTGCCTTATAAATGGCAAATAAAGTAGGCCTCGTCTAGACTTTGTCGATGTGATGTCACGTACCATAATGGACCCATATTAGATCTAAGTTGTCCACTTGAGAGAAACAAGTGTCATTGTGTATGCATGTAGCGCTGGATCTCAAGGAAAGAATACATAAAACACCAAGACTAAATATAGACTCTAGGATCTAAAACTAAAACAAAACAGTTTGCATGCAAAACACCAAGATCATCCTTAGATTAAGTTAGATCAAAACATCCACACTTAGATCTACCCTTCACAGCCAAAAGTAAATCTGGACTACAGGAATGAGGATCTAGATTTAGATCTCGAACTCGATTTTAGATAGAATCTAGATCTCTAGATCTAATCTAGGTCTAGAAAAGATAGATCTAGATCTAAATCTAGATCAATTCTAATAATTTAACGTGTCTTGGACATTTCATGCACTGTGGATGCTTACAAAATTACGGATTTGTCACCTGAAGCTCTACTGAAGCTGGCAAATGCCTACACTAGTCTAATGTGGAACAGTAGTGATCAACTAGATCTACATATAAGATCTCCTGGGAACAGTATGTGTAGAGCAGAACATGAGTGGCATAGACACCAGTGAACCAGCTGATCTACCCGACCTGCGTCTATGGTGATGAGAAAACTATGGAATCCAGAATTGTCACAACCCATACTTTCTACGAGACTAATTGTTGAAAATTACCTGCCCTATCAAGATTATTATTTCATGATGTTATGTTCTTTACTTCAAGGGTACTGTTGCTAACAATCATTAATGTCCTCATTTTTCACAACAAAAAGAGCTGGAAATATTCTAGATCTATCTAGATCTAGATCTAGATCTAGAGATAATTTTTGACGGAATGATAACATTATGAATCCATGTTTTTAAAGTGAACACCAAATAAAAAGCTTGACTCACCTTCACCGCTAGCAGCAGTTAAATGCGATATGAAAAGCAATATTTTT
Organism: Peronia verruculata; assembly: GCA_038406235.1. Classification (NCBI taxonomy): domain Eukaryota; kingdom Metazoa; phylum Mollusca; class Gastropoda; order Systellommatophora; family Onchidiidae; genus Peronia; species Peronia verruculata. The sequence continues at coordinate 533 of JBCAUA010165455.1, read as the reverse complement.
AGATTAGCCTATAATGATAGTAGGGCTATAATTATATCCTGGACTTTGTCACGTCTCGGCATGTTTATCTTATCTTGATTTCAATGCTACAATGCCACCTCGGCTTGTTAGTCCAGGGTTTTATCGCCATAAGTCATGAAACCTCATCACTCAGTGGTTTTCTGAATATTTTACTACATTGTAACCAAGGAGTTTATACCTAACTGGAGAGCCGATTGATGACGTCACATAGCTGAGTGTGGAGCCATGCCCATGAGGGAAAGACACCTAGTTAACGCCGTTCAAGTGTTCATGATTACACGAATGAACGAAATTCACACTATCGGTATCATTATCTCATTATTGCAACTCAATTGTAGGATATTGTTCTGTAGCTCTCAAAGATTCACTAGATCAGTCTGAAAATTAGTTCAGCTTTTCCGACAAGTTGTAAAAAAATAAGAGCTTTAAGGCAGTTTTTTTTTTTTTTTTTCAATAGGGCACAAAATGTAATGAATTGAAATGTAATGCACCTTTACTGACGAGTGGCAAAA
>JBCAUA010165346.1:0-21982 GCA_038406235.1 Peronia verruculata | reverse complement strand
TGTATGTATGTATGTATGTATGTATGTATGTATGTATGTATGTATGTATTGATGGATGGATGGATGGATGGATGGATTGATGGTAGGATGGATGGATGGATGATAAGATGGATGGATGGATAAATGGATGGAAGTTTGTTTCTGCTACCATGCCGAAATAGTAGTCCTCGTTATCGGAAGCATTGGAAATGTCCATCGCAGATTTATGAGCGGCTAAGCCGAGGAGGGGTGGGGAGGGGTCCTGAAATATGGATTTTGCCCCCCCCCCAAAAAAAAAAGGAATTGCACTTTTGTTTTATTTTAAAAGTACTGCCTTTTCTGAGTCTAAAATGGTATCAAAAGGTCGATAAGTCTATTCTAACATGTTTGACCAATGGTCATTCAACGGTAGACATAGCGTATTGTCAGTCAGGATTTGATTCCACCTGGCTGCTACATGAGGTCATAGATCATCGCGATTTGATTATATATAAGCAAAAAGCACTTGACTATCATCTCTTCTAGCAATATCACGAGTTCCTTGCCGGGGATGGACACTGGATGACGAATATGAGGCGAGAAAAACTGCTAATCATGCAAATTATCAGTGTACACATTCTAAAATGCATTTTCCCGCCCTATAAATAACGCAGTTTTGCTTCCTTTCTGCTACTAATGGCTCAGTTGTCGACTTTATGTCATAATAAAAGTCAGACCTCGCTTGGGATACACTCAGAAATGATAAGGGAGACACATAGAGGCCCTCAAGAACCCAGAAGTGGCTCTTGTAATGATGGAGGGGGGGGGGGGGGGGAGGGGTGCAAAATTTGAAAAAAAGATACGTCCAGAAAGCAAAAACGGAAACAAGAGACATAGAACTCATGGAAAGAGAACTAGTATGTAAAGCAAGGCTGTTCCGAGGATGAAAGCGGAACACAAACTCTCGATATCGATTTTTTGCTGAAAAAAAAAAAAATTAAAGGCGTTTTTCTCAATACCCGTTTTTTTGACAGTTTTTTACTATTTACATATATGTTTCGAAACCGATTCAAACGGAATTTGGAATGCATCGTTGTCACCACAAAACCCAAAAAGGTTGTCTATGCACGTTAAATTCGGTTGGTAAGTCTTAGAGAAAAATCAGTTTTTAGTTTGAATTTTTGCTATATGGGATTTAAAAAAAATTGTAGAATATTTGTAGAATATCCTGCATGGGAAGAGCTGAAAATACGGAAGTTTTAGATATTATATCAAACAATATTATTATGTTCACCATGTCTTATTTATCAAGTTTCGTTGAAATTTGGTGGACTAGATAGATTTTAAGATCAGTCAATTTAGGACGCCAAAATCCAAGATAGCAGCGTGGTCATGGCAACCGTATGACAAAGTCGATTTTTTTTCTCAGTTTTTTTCTAATTTGAATATGCTGAATTCGATTGAAAAGGTTAAAATGACCTATCTATAATAATAATAATATAAAAAAAAATCACCTCCAAAACACGCTACCCCCCCCTCGCGTTAAAGAAACTAGGATTACCAAGTAACGAGTCCAATATCTCAGCATTAGTGTAATGATTTGTTCCTTCCGCGCATGGAAAATCAGATGTATGAAACATCTTGTCACTGCTCTGCGAGATTGATTGCCATGCACTGCTCTGTCTGTCCATTGCTATGTATTTCCTAGTGGTACGTTGCCCTCTTGTATTGTACCAGTACTCTATGATATTATTATCTGTGTTTTTGGAAATAAGGAACTTGATGTGTATGTATGTAATTTTGCAAGTGTGCATGCGTGTTTGTGTATGTGTGTCTATATGTATGCGTGTGTCTGTGAGTGTGTGTAATACATGTAGTGAATATATATATGTGAGTATGTAAGTATGTACGTGTGCATATGGAATTTGTTAATGCAACTTTGTGCTGTGTATTTTTCATATATTTTTGGTTTCAATCGTTTTCTGCACTGATCAAAGTCTATATTCCTGAGGAATAATAAACTGTTCGTATTCGTAAAATAAATTATATGGAGACTATTCTGGCCTTGAAATCAGTAGATACAAACTCCCTTTCTTTCTTTCTATCTTTCTTTCTTTCTTTCTTTCTTTCTTTCTTTCTTTCTTTCTATCACCTTTTTGGCTTTCTTTCTCTCTTTTTTTTCTTTTTTCTTTCTTCCTTTCTTTCTTTCTTTCTTTCTTTCCATCACCTTTTTTGCCTTTTTTCTCCCTTTCTTTTCATTTTTCTTTCTTCCTTTCTTTCTCTCTTTCTTCGTACAGCTGGCCCAGTAGTTTCCTGTCACCAAAACGTAAACAGATAAGCAAACAAACATAAATCCAGTCCAAAGGTTCAAGCCACCTTCTTGGCTTCTCATCATCAGATGTTCTTCTCTCCATGCTCAGACATTTGGTTATAGTTACTGTTACTGTTGCTGGTCCTGTAACCCGCCAGGGGCGTCGGGGCGGTGCGTGACTGATGAACGCTGGACCAGCTGGTTCCACTTGGTACGGTTGTGGGCGAGTGCTTGTGTGACAGCGAAGCTTTTCCCTGTCCATTCAAGGATGTTGTCGGCCCACGTCTTCCTCTGTTGGTTATAGACTGAGTCACTACGTCTAGCTGACGATCTTTCTAGTTGCATGAATGGATAGATGGATAAATAAATGGAACGAAGGATGGGTGAGCGAATGCAGTGATCGACGAATGGATTGATGTATCCATGGATGGATAGATAGAACGATGGATGGATAGGTGGATAGTCGATTGGATGGATGAAGGAAGGGGTTTAAAAGGAGGGAGATGGAATGGATGAATATAAATGGATGGATGGATGGATGATTAATGGGTGGAGGGAGGAGGAGGGGAAAGGAAGGAAGGGAGAGAAATAAAGTTAATAAAATTGAGTGGATGGATGGATGGTAAGAGAGAGTCATAAATGTATGTAAATGTGTGTGTGTGGGTGTGGATGTGTATGTATGTATGTATGTATGTATGTATGTATGTATGTATATATGTATGTACCTATGTATGCATATATGGATGGATGGATCGATGGATGTATGGATGTATGTATGTATGGATGTATGTATGGAAGTATGTATCTATGGATGTGTGTATGAAAATAAATTTAATAAATATTTTAACATATCCCAAGAGATTAATGGATACCATGCCGAAATAGTAGTCCTCGTTATCGGAAGCCTTGGAAATGCCCATCGCAGATTTATGAGCGGCTTGAAGAAACTAGGATTACCAAGTTACGAGTCCAAGTTTGTGGTCAAATATCTCAGCATTAGTGTAATGATTTATTCCTTCCGCGCATGGAAAATCAGATGTATGAAACATCTTGTCAATGCTCTGCGAGATCGATTGCCGTGCACTGCTCTGTCTGTCCATTGCTATGTATTTCCTAGTGGTACGTTACCCTCTTGTATTGTACCAGTACACTATAATATTATTATCTGTGTTTTTGAACATAAAGAACTTGATATGTGTGTGTGTGTGTGCATGCATGCATGCGTGCATGTGTGTATCTATCTATGTATGTATGTATGTGTATATATGTATCTATGTATGTACTATGTACGAAAGCACATAAGTTTGAACATTAGGACGGATGGATGAATAGATGGATAAATATATGTATGGATAAATGTATAGATTGATAGATGAAGAGACGAAAGCTTAAGAATGATTTGATGAGTGGATGGCAAGCTGAATAGATGGATAGATGGATGGAAAGGAAAGACGACTTAATGGATGGAATGCTGAGTAAGGACTTGCTGGTTGGTTGGTTAGTTTTTTTTTTTATTAGTTGGTCAGTTTATAAGTTGGTTGCTTAATTGGTTGGTTCGTTTTATTGGTTATTTGATTGGTCCCTTGTATAATTGGTTGGTTAGTTGGTTGGTTAAAAATCGATTTTGATCAGTGATTGCTTTGAAGCCTCCCTCTGTTTTTAAAGCAGGGGAACATTTTAATCGTGTAACCTTTTGAAGAAAATGGCATAGAAATTTGTCCTCTCCGACGTTGCGGTTAATCCGGCAGGGGGGCAGGCAATGTTTGTTGATCAAAACTTTATCAATACAAGCAGGCAGGTCACATGGAAGTTTAATGGATCAAGAATTATCCAACAAAATAACGTTCTCTTTACTAAGGAAAGTCAGAATAAGAAATGCAACAACCCGGCTACATTTGCTGTAGACTGTGAAATGATCCTGTAGGTCCCTAATCATACCTGGCGATTAAAAGATAGTCATTTATGTTTATTGTGCAAATCAGTACGCCAGCAGTGGTCGTGGGCCGATGTTCAACACGCGTGGTGTGGGAGGGAGTTGCGATGCGTTGTTATCGCATAGATAAAAATTACGAGAGAGAAAATGATAGGGCAGATCTGATAGCAGATAAAACGTGGTTGACTGACAAGAAAACGTAGCTGAAGATATGCTATCAATTTAAGGGAGGGGGGGGGGTGGGGGTCCTAAAATATGGATTATGCATTAAAAAAAAAATAGATTCCTTTTTTTTTTTTTTTGGTTTTTCCTTAAACTTTCTGCCTTTTCTGAATACAAAAATGGTATCAACATGTCCATTTGATCATGTTTGACCCATGGTCATTCAACGATAGGCCTGGCCTACTGTGAACCAGGATTTGGCTCCCTCTGGCTGCTTCATGCACTGATGGATCATCACTTTTTGATTAGAAATAGGCAAAGAGTGAATTAAAATCTTGATTCTGACCTCTTCTAGCGATATCCTGAGCCTCAGTGCCATTAATGGACATTGGATAACCACTCTGAGATAAAAAAAAAAAAAAAATGGAAATTCCATTATAAAATGGAATTCCCATCCTATAAATAATGAAATTTTTCTCATTTCTCTGCTGGTTCAGGGCTGGTTTGTGAACTCTATGCCATAGTAAAAGTCAAGACATTCTTAGTTTTTGGTCAGTTAATGATGTTGGGAGGGGGGAGAGGGGGGTACATAAAAATCCTCAACACCCCGGAAGTGACTTTATGGGAGTGGTGGTTAGGAAGCAAATTCCAGAGAAAATGCACCTAGAAAGCCAGAAAACAGCAATAAAAGACGTATATATATATATATACTTGAAACGAGCTACACGCGATGGACCGAATCGGTCAAGGCGTCTGCAGTTGGAGCCCGCAGGACTCTAGAAGGAGCGCATACAATTAAACTATACACACACAATAGGCTATGTAGGAAATTTAGGACAGAAACTCTTGGTTATGAGTGATAGACTTAATAAAATTTAAAGCCCCTTGAAAATGATACCTTCCAAATTATAATCGTAGTATCAATGATTAAATTACTAGGGAAAAATAAGTTTAAATAAATGGTAACAGTAGATGATATGAAAAGGGGACTAAAGGGAGCCTACTGAAGTTCACTAGAGATTAGGTTTGATGTTTACCAGTGAGTAATTCGAAAGAAGGAAGCCGAGAACGCAAAAAGGATGAAAAGAAAATGTGGATGGTTTAAAACAAAAGAGGTTAAAAAAAAAAAAAAGAGAGAGAGAGAGAGAGAGAGAGAGAGAGAGAGAGAGAGAGAGAGAAAACACGCCCATGTATTTGGGTTGAAAATGTGCGCCAAATGAGATGCTACAACGTATGAGGCAAACGAAATGGACAGTGATAGAGTGACAAACGAGATCCTATTTGCTTTTGGTGTTTAATGTGATAGACCTAAATATTTCAATACATATTACTTTCTATTGTATTTGTGATCTTTGACATTATATAAGTTCAAGGAAACACCGCATATTCTCCTCTATTAAAATGTTTGTTTGGTTGATGATTTGATTTTATTTCGTTTGTGTTGTTTAATCAAAAACATCAAACGGATTTCCGCAGTTGCATAAGATTCTTCATTACAATTATATTCTCGCCGCAGTTCGCTTACGTCGTATTTATAACACCTGACTAGGCTCGAGCTCTGTTTTCTTTAGGGCCTCACTTAAAAGGCCGCGGCCATCTTTCCTCTCGACTCTGGCTCGCTTACGACACATTTCCGACACCCCTTGACCAGTTGTAAGTTAGAACCAAAGTTAGGACAGAGCTCGAGCCTAGTCGGGTGTTATAAATGCGGCGTAAGCGAACTGTGGCGAGTTATGGTTGTTGTAAGCTTACGGCAGGCTTGTGATATATTTATAAATACGGACCCAGGAGATTATCTGACATGTTTAACAAAGAGAATTTCCCAATCAAGTAACTACATATAATAAATATCAAAAGCTAAAGTGTCTAAAGTCACTTTTTTTCTTACTGTGTGATATTTCCTTACTTATCTATGTGTTAGGTTAGATGTTAGAATTTTGCACACGGCGCTGTAGAGAATTCTCACTGTGAAGAGTTAGGCTGACTTATAACATGCCCACAACTTGTTCGTGAAATGTTTCAACTTGTTACTTTGATATGGCAGATATCAGTGCAGATTAACACTTGTTTTACGGCAAATAGTCGACAGTGGTGATAGTTTTTGTAAGAACATCTGGCCTGGTGTCTCTTATATTACATTTGAAGCTGACATCATCCTGCAACTCTGGAGTTTTATTTTATTTGTTTCTCTCTTTTTCTTAATGACTGAAAAGAAATCTAAACTTTACGGGGGAAAAGTTGTAAGTGAATGATTACAACAGTCAAGCCTGAAATTCATTAACTTTCCTTAAACATTAGCACAGGAAAATATTTCTGATTACATGTAGTTACAATGAGAAAAACGGCTCAGAAGATCCTTGTTATAGGTTTCTCCCTCTGAGAAAGAAAAGCTGATGTGACCAGAATATTCCATTACAGCTGTCGTTATGGTCAAAATATAAGTTGTGACATCATGGCAGATTTTGTTTTGTTTTGTTTTGTTTTGTTTTGTTTCACAACATTTCACACATTTTTTTTTTTTTTTGAGACTCAAGTATCATCCGTTCGTTCGTTCTTTGTTCAGGCCTTTCAACCTTGGGGGGTTATCTCGGCCGTTGTTGAATCATGTCAGGCCGTGTCAAAGTTGGCAGTCCCTTTTGTGTGTTGTGTTGGCTGGTCCTCTTCGGCTGGATACTGTGGCTGTAATGTAGCGTTGCAGGCCGTTCTTTCTTGTTGTTGCAAGTATCATCCTTTTTCTTGTTAACTCTTGTATACCGAGAATTTGTTCTGTCTTACAGGATATGACGAGCCGTGTCTTGCAGAGCCTGCGGGAGATCTGCATAAAAGGAAGGCAATATGTAAGAAAAACCCCGGCCACAAACAGTTTATCCCAGTGAAGGACTTCGCCATCCACCATCTTTCCCAGAAGCACAGAAACAGCCTGTTCCTTGAGTTGCTCCGACTTTTGATAGACTTGACGGTTTTCTTGAAAGTGGGATGTGTCAGCAAAGACCGACCAAAGGCTTACGAATACAGCAAGGTGCCTTTTCCATTTTACGAATACCGAGGTACTGACACGTGTCTCAACGGAACTGGCTGGATATCCGATGTCCGGATACACGAGTGTGGGTGTGAGTGCTTGTATTGCCGAGACTACTCCCATCCTGAGCCACCATATGCAACAGTCACAGTAGCTACGGCCACTCACGTAGTCTTTGACGTGTCTGAAGCTAAGAAAACCGCGTGCTATCTGTTCTACGAGGATGAAGATATCAAGAAAGCAAAACCATTGAGTGACTTCCATTGCGTTGATAAATATAGCGGTACATTCACAGGTCATAACAGCATAGTCTATCAAACCATCGATTTGGAACTGGCTCAACAACTTAAGGATTGGAGAGATAGGCTTGCAGTTGTTGACATGGAAATCCGTGATAAATTTGATCCAAAGGACGAGTTGGTTATCATTGTATCACATCCTCATGGACAAAATAAGCAGGTGACTATTGGGAGCTGGATCCACTCAGAACATCTATGGCAGTTCGAGGAAATAACTATGCGTGGCGGTGGCGATTATTGCGCTTATGTTTACAACGCTGCCACCTGTCCCGGGTCAAGCGGTGCCTATGTCTGGTCTTTGAGCCTCTCCGACCCCATGGACTGGTGTCACAGCACTGGAACCAACAACACCGCTCGCAATCGGGGGGCCCTTTGCTGGGTTTTGCTGGTAAGTATTGGCAAACAAGATGTCTTAAACCGTTAAAATTCCCTCAAAGGAAAAAGTAAAACAGCTGATGGTTTAATTTCTATTCTCACATTGAGGGCAGCAAAAGGCAAACATACACATACACACACACACACACATACTCAGGACAACAGAGTTTAATTGAGAGATTTATAAAAGTTTACACGTCAAACGTTTGGAATGTGTGAATCATTTGATATTTATATCACATGGACTCTTTCTTGGGAGTGATTCTGATAGACTCATAGAGAGAGGAAGATAGATATAGATAGATAGACAGAGAGAGGGAGATAGAGAGAGATAGATAGATAGACAAAAAGAGTTAGATAGGGAAAGATAGATAGATAGACTGAGAAAGGGAGATAGAGAGAGAGAGAGAGATAGATAGACAGAGAAAGGAGACAGGGAGAGATAGATAGACAGAGAGATCCTAGAAAGTCAGGTAGGGAGAGATAGATAGATAGACAGAGAGACAGAGAAATGGAGGTAGGGAGAGATAGATAGACAGAGAAAGGGAGGACCGACAGAAAGAAACCGAGACAGGAAGATAGAGATACATATACACAGAGAGAGGGAGATAGGGGGAGAGAAAGAGTGAGATGGAGACAGAGAGAGAGGGAGATATGGAGAAAAAGACAGAGAGAGAGGGAGATAGGGAGAGATAGGGAGAGACAGAGAGGGACATAAGGAGAAACAGGAGAGAAGGAGAGATAGACAGAGAGATAGGGAGAGATAGACAGGGAGAGAGAGGGAAAGATAAGGAGATATAGACAGAGGGGGGGAAAGGGCAAGATAGACAGACGGATTAGGATATAGGAAGAGATAGACCGACAGAGAGAGAGAGAGAGACCCAGAAAGAATGAGAGGGAGGTAGGGAGAGATAGATAGGGAGACAGAGAGAAAGAAGGAGATAAGTAAAGATACAGAGAAGGAGATAGAGAGGGAGAGAGGCTGAGACAGAAAGAAGTAGATCTTAGTTTTGCCCACCTGTTTGTTGTCTCCCTGTTATTGCTGAGATAATCCATGTTTAAACCTACATCAACATTCCTCTTATCAATGCAGGCTGCATTCAGGCTGTATTCATACTCAAATTACCCATGTCGACGACTTTTACAGATGGTAGAATATGGCTAACTAAGGAGGGTTAAGGACTACGTGGGTTATTTTTTCAATAGATTATCATTACTAAAACAAACTTTACAAGCTTTAAACTTTAAAAAGGGGGGGGGGGGGGAGGTGTCAGGGTGACGGGGTAAATGAAATAATAGACAATACATCAAACAATGTGATACAGAGAGCGAGTGACATGAAAACATCACATCTGTACCAAGTTTCTGAAGATTTTGTACATTTTATAAACCTCTCTCTCGTGAATGACAAATTAATTGTCTTTGAACCTTATGACGACATTGTGATGAGTATCGGTTGATCAGTTATTTTGGGCCACTTCATGTGGGCATCTTCTGCATTCTTTAGTTTTCGCATCTTCTAAGAAGGTTTCTGCAACTTTTATCTGAAATTAAGATTGTATGATACTTCCAGTTATTGCTTTCTGTGGATTAGCTCTGCTCTAGGGGAGGTGGTTAGAACTTAACGGTGGAATCGTGTTCTCCGGTTTGTCGCTGTCCGCGCTCAGACACAGTTTGTTTGAACCGCTTAATGACAAACTTTTTCAACCGATCCAATACAGACTTATCAAGTTCAGAAATTAGCGTGTCAGTCCAGTCAAAGAGTATGTTGTTCTTTATCATAGATCTTTATCATAAATATTGCCCGTGAATCGCTTGCGGGGTGGGAGAGAGTAGAGTAAATTGTTATCTAATATTTCAAACAATACAGGGAGAAACTTATATTTCAAGTATAAGAGAATAAAAATGTAAGGTGGATGTTAGTGAGTAAGGTCGGACAGATGAGGAAATGAAAAATGCACAAAAAGATCAGATGTTTCAACAAGGTGGATATTGGAAAGAAAGAACCATACACAGAACAAGAAAAATAAATAACTATCACATCATAGGAAATATTTGTGTGAGGAGACAGGCAGAAGTAATGAACAAGCAGGTAATAGTAAGACAAAATGGCGGCACTCGAGCTGTGTCATTGGGTTAGCTAGGAAGGAGGCGGATGTTCGAGTCTGGCGGAGAGAATGGTGAGATTGACTGGCCAAGTTTGAGATTAGATGAGCACAGAAAACTGTTAACAGATACAGATTCTCGCAACGGAACAAACACATCTCAAACGTGGATACATTTTCAGATTGCATTGATATCATATAGACCAAGATAATCTATCCTTTGACGTGGATTCAGTGTTCCAGACAGGCTGAATTGGCTTTCTCACATAAGGCGGCGGGGAGGCGGATCCTTGAAGTCATTTTGGAAACCGCTGGGGGGAGATGATTATAACCATCACTATCGAATTGGACATGGTGAAATTAGAGGGAAAAAAAATCGAAATTCGTGGTTGCCATGGCAACGGCCGCCATCCCGACACCCTAGAATGGACATTATATCAATTTTGTGATACCGTTTTTATATTCAGCAGAGACCACACTTTTAAGAGAAAACAGAAATTCAAAATCGAATATTTTGAGCAAAAACCCAATTTCAGGACCGCCCCCCCCCCTCAATAAGGCCATCACGACAATGAACTACTGGAGTTTTAGTTCAGAAGTGGGTTGGGCGTGAAAATCCATAAAACGACGGAGGCCAGGTCAGATTACAGCTGAGACCATTCTGTCGTAGCGCTGCAATTTACCTGCTCGAGATGGTTGGCTGAAGTTATTTTTTGACAATTACTTGTGTTTTAAAACGGATTAAAACTCATAACCTAAAAAAGAAATATCCTTTCTAGCTTGTCAGAGTGAGATTCCTAAAGCCGTGATTTTTTTTAAAAAAAATATTGAAGATGTCAAAATAAACTCTCAATGAAGGGTAAAACAGCTTTTATTGAAGGCACTGACATGCTTTATCTAATTTTGGCTTGTCCCTATACCACCGGGGAATTCAACGATCCTTTGTATCCTTCTAGAGTAAAATATGCCCCAAACGGCCATGCGAAAATTATTTACGCCCTCGCCTTTTGGCTCGCACACCGTAGCATTATTCAACCAGTTTGGAAGTCCTTCCGAGCTCTTTCGTTCTCCACCCAAAGAATCGTAGAGAATGTTCATTCTTATATAAAACTCAAAAGTTTCTATTTTCAAGCAGATGCAAAACGGCAAAAATTTGTGTGGACAAGTTCAAGGCAATACAGTGTGTCAGTATATTAGAATCAGCAATAGAATGTGTATTAGATTGGCAATCCTCTAACTACTGATCCTAAATACTGCTGTGTACCATCTTCCCCCGCTGCGAGTTTGACAACTCTTGGCAGCGCCGTCTGCATTGTGGTTTTGCTGTGAAGTCGTGTATACAGTGTTTAGGCTTTTCCCTAGGGTTAGAACAGTTGTGCATTGTAACCTAACCTAGTCAGTATCCAAGTTGCGTAAGTTGCGTAGGTTAAGTCTTCATTGACTTCACAGTCTTACGAGAGTGGGTTGAGTTAAATCATCCTAGCGGCAGCAACCAGGGGGACGAATAGGTCGCAAAGCTTCCTCTTGGGGAATATGACGGTCTTTTGCAGGCATTTCCTCGACAAGGGCAAACTCACCAAAGGAAAACCGACTTGATCAAAAAGCAACATAGATGGGGGAATCGCGGTCTCCTCATAATCGAGCGAGAGAGCCTTTCCCCTATCACCCGGTGCCAGGAGGCAAGCAGGGCAGTAGATCAAACAAGACTTACTGACTCCTACCTTTGTCTCCTCCGATTTCTCTGTAGTCCAAGCATCACAGGTGTGTAAGACAAGCAGACGAGCCCTTGGCACACTGGTTGGAGGCGGCGACCTCCAACCGGAACCCCGCCGCTAGGGCCCCGTGACCTTTACCTGGTGCTGCCGCCAGACAACCACTTCACTTGCCAATCACTATTCTACCTAACCCAATTTCGGACTTGGACTAGGGGAGGAACTCCCACTGCCCTAGGTGTACCTTATGGGGTACACACCCTAACTGACTTTCAGTTCTAACGAATAAGCCAGGTCCTCCTCATAAACGAGCGAGGGGGGGACCCAGTCCAGTTTTAACGGTGACCATAATGGTTGGGTGGGAAAATGGGTGTCCCGGCTCTTTTTACTCCTCGAGAAAGGCAAAGGGGACACGTCGCTCTCTGGACTCTGATCACAAGACCAAGGCCAGCAAGGCCCAGCATGCCACCAGTCAGTCCTCTGTCAGTCAAGGTAGACCGGAAAGCTAGCCGGGGCAAGCCAGACACAAGATCCCCCGTACATACCAGTGCTAGGGTGGGTCCTGAAGGTACTGCAAGATCAGTTTCCCCCTACCAGACCACCGGGGCGGAGGTTACCTGCCGCAGTTACCCGGCGTCAGGCCCGGACAGCCCACCTGATCTCAGCCAGTAATTCCCAACCCCGAGGGGCCAGGAAATCACCGTTGCCCAGATGCTGCTACGAGGAGGCGTCAGATGTGAACTTAGGCATAAGTGGAGAACCCACGAACCATGGCTAAATTGCTGTCTCAGACCGGAGTCCTTGAAAGCGTCTGCCTTTGCGGCGTTATCTGCCCACGCGCCAGGGGGCTGAACGGCAGACCGCCGAAGCAGCTGATCCTAAATACTGCTCTACATGCTCTATTTACAGTAATTAGGATAAATAGAATAACGTCGTTCGTTCCCCTCCTGAGGTACAAGTTGTATGAGTTCTGGGCCAGTCTGGAGAAGAGATGTTCCCATGATGCATGCCATTTTTTGTTTTTTTTGTAACGGTAAATAAGTCGGTGAACCCTATAAGGAAAATAGCTTACGATTATGGTTTCTTTTTGTTTTCTGTTTATCTTTCAGTTTTCCCTTAATTATTTCATTGTCAGATGAAAATGAAACAGCAAACTGGCTTTCTGTAAAAATATACATTCTCTTTTTCAGCGTAGTTCATATGAGATATCCAGCCCCACATTACCCTAACATAACTTTAACAATTCATAACATTTGTCTGGTTATGAGGGCGTCACTTTTTTTTCACCTCATTGAAGACAAAGATCTTCTGTATCTACAACATCAAACATCTTGAAAATCTACTATGGTATGAGGTGAGAAAAACTAATTTCATAATTCAGATTCATAAAATATCACCCAGTATAATATACCCTTTTGCAAACAGTTCTGTTCCTCACAATCAAAGTTAAAAGATATCCACGAGTTAGAGAAAATGTTAAAGAACACAATTGTGATTTTAAATCCAAGTTGTCACTACTAAAGAAAATAACTATTAAAAGAACGTTATTTTCAATTCTTTTGCTTGATCCGGTTGTCTGCCCTGATTCACCCCGGCACGCAGCCATGAATCCAGCCCTGACAAGATGAATTGTGGGGTATCGGGTGTTCTTGCAGAACAAAAGAAAAACTAAAGAGTCGAAACTTGCCTTGAATTCCTTCCTGGATAGGGGGGGGGGGATGATGTACTCATTTACATGTTTGTGACTCTAATCTCTGACGTCACACTGCTAAATTTAGCTCAAAACAACAACGTTCCCATACAAAGTCTATTGTGATTTTTTGTTTTTTCTGCCACAGCCTGTCGCACTGCCTTGACAGAGGTCTTGGATTAACAGATCGTTTGTGCGTTTTGGCATAATAAATACATGTCCTTCTTTCATGCTGTCTTTCTTACTCTGAACATCTTACAATAATGGAGCTAAGCTGAAATGTGTAACGCCTATACAAATTTTGTGGTGCGTCAATAAAATCCACAAAAATATAGATATGTTACTCTAGATCGTGCCATTTTATGTGAGCAATTTTTAAAATCCAGACGTTGTTTTACGGATTTACGAAACATTTTATAACATTTTATTTATTTAAACCTTATTAAGCATGGAAGATAATTATTGCAAGTAGACATTTTAATCAGCCACAAGTCTGGTGATGTCAGTTTTTTTTTTTTTGCTTTAATCACACATGAGGTTCCATCAGGGTTGATTTCTAGATCTCAATTGTGATATACGTCTAAATCTGACAGAGTTATTGTATCGATCTCTTCGAGCTGGCAGAGGTAGGCAAATATCAAAGGCAGTTTTAAAATGCCCCCCAAAAAGCGTACATGTCTAACACCCATAAACAAGAGAGAGGTAGATCAAAGGCAGCATATCTGTTACTCAGTATGTCAATCATAGTCCCTTTTCACCTTGCGTAGAACGGGAAACTTGGTAGTATATGATATGAAATTGTCTTTGCTAACTGAAGCTTTGCTTCATCCTGCCTTTTTCCCTCATACATTGTGGGCACATTTTCTAGACAGTTAATTTTTACTGCTTTACCGTTCCCCAGAGGAAGGAGGAGATGTTGTGGAAAGAGGCAGAGTCATACGGACTGGACTGGCACATCTACATAAGAATTGCTGAGGAGCTCGTTTTTTCCAGGTTTGTTCACAACATACAGTTACTTCCCTTTGTTCTCTCTAAACTGTTAGATCACCAGAATTGTTTATCCCATTAGTTGTTGCAAATGTTCTTGTTGTGTACAAAGAAAATTAATGTCCCCTTCTAGATTCTGTCCCTCTACCAGCTATTTAATGGACTGACTATGGTTTCCTGTGGGAAGTAGATACGTATGACATTAAGGGTTCCAATAATGAGGAACTCACTTTGTGAATTTGTGAATTGACGGGAGACAATCCTTGGAACTGCAACTTAAGAGATAGAGGGAGGGGGAAGGGAGGAGTGGATGCCATTTGAAAACTGCCGGGAGCAGATAATGTTAACTATCAGCATTGATTGCTCACATCAGAAGAAAACAATCAAACCAAACATTCATATCCTTCATGGTCAGATTAAAAATGACCACCACTATCGGAACTTGCCTTCTGATATTTTAGAACTTTAAGATACAGGCTCCCACAGTTTTCAACTGATTCTTAGAATTGTTTATACTTTTTGTGTTTGTTCGTTTGTTAGTTTTTCAAACAAAATTTTCGAATTTGATTAATGTAATATTGGGGATTTTCCATAAATTTGATTCGCAAAATACAACTTCTCATTCAAAAGTCCCTATGATTTTTTTTTTTCTCGGGATGTTTTGTGCAGCACTGATGTGAGATTTCATGGTAAGTGGTACAAAAATATAAAAGAATACACCGTATAATGTAATAGCAGTCTCGCTGAAAAACAGTCGTAAATCGATTTTTTTTTTTGAAGGCAATTTTTGTTTTCGAGCTAACTTTTGAGTTGTCGGTGATCCAACAATGGTAAAGAAATCAAGCAAAATAAAGGAAACAAAATTGAAGCTTTACCGGGTGCTTTTGTGCTCATCAAACACCCTGCTGCAATATATTATAGTGATGATTACGATGAATGAAAATATTGCCCTGACGAAAAGCCAAGCGGGCTTGAAAATGTGGCAGAGATGTGATCATCACAATCAAGTTGTTTATAGATTTCTATGTTATTTGCTTTTCTTGAATTGTTTTGCTAGTTGCCGGTCTGACAGTTCTATTGTATTTTGATAAAATGGTGCAAACAAGCAATAATTCCTTACTATTTTTTTTTCCCTATTTTGTACAGGTAACTGTGGAAGATGAGCCATACTTTATGTGCTCATTGACGGGAGACCCGCATGTCATTGGATTTGATTATGAGTAAGTTGACAGTTGGTGTGGGTCGTGAATAGATCGACAAAGACGCAATAGATTTGTTCCGACCAAGAAAACGGCTGGAAATCCCCGCTTTATTTAGTAGGCTATGGGGTACAAAGAGACTGCTCACATTGACATAGAAAAACACATAATGCACGGGATCGGGGGACTGTTCCCCTGTCTGCATACTGTAGACGTTCCGATCAAGCGAACGGCAGGAAATCCCCGTCCAATTTGATAGGGTACAAACAAAGACAAATTTTTTACTATTACTGACATAGAAAAATACCTACAAAATGCACGGGATCGGTGACAACTGTTTTCAGCTCTCGTGGTGGAGCGGTAACAAACATCAGCGAGTGTGCTGTTTCTAGCTAGGGGGGTACAAACACTCCGTCTGAAATTTCCAGGTTTTTGTTCAGTCGAACTATTGCTCGTACGTAACGCTAAACAGCGGTAAAGTAGACGGATAAGATTTTCAGCCATGGTTATGTAAGTGGTAAGAAGTCGGAGAGAAACGTTTATACATGAATCTGTGAGCAGTAAGTAGACAAACACGTAGTTCACATGATTTTGAGGATTTGAATGTAAGTAGGCAGGCAAAGATCCAGATATGATTTTGTAAATAGTGTGAAATCGGATAAAGACTCAACCATGTTACTGTGAGAAACAAGCAGGGAGCCATTGCTGTAGCCCCAGGGCACTTTAAACAGTAATAGTTTATTTTCAACTAAGCAAAAACCTGGAAATCCCGGGGCGGAGTGTTTGTACCCCCTGCTAAAAATAGAACACCCACTGATGTTTGTTACTGCTTTACCAGGAGATCTGAGAACAGTTGTCACAGGCACTGTGCATTTTTATGATGTATTTTTCTATGTCAGTGGTAGTAAAACGTGTGTCTTTGTTTGTACCCCCTATCAAATTAGACTGGGATTTCCTGCCGTTCGCTTGATCGGAACAAGTCTACAGTAAGCAGACAGGGGAAGTTACCACCACAGTACGGTGGGATGAAAATGAATAGTGAGGCAAAGGTTCGGTTATGCCTCTTTGAATGATGGGTGGGCAAACAAATCTTCAGTCATAATTACCTCAGGAAAAGTAGACAGGAATAGATTCAGCAATTATGGTAGTGAGTTCAGGCAGGAAAAAACTCTACTGTTATATTGTGAGAGGTAAGTAGGGAGGAAAAAATTCACCGTCAATACTACCTAGTAGTAAGTAGCCAGGAAAAGATTAAACCAATATACCTGTGAGTAGTAAAGTATCCATGAGGAGATTCAGTCAATTTAGTGTGAGCAGTAAGAAGGAAGGAGAAAGTTGATGGGGACGCAGTGGCTCAATGGGTATGGCATCTGCTCATGGAGCGGCCAGGATCGACTCGCGGGTTCTGCATCGGAGGATGACAGGATACGAAGATCGAAAACGGTCCCCTCGCTTCTTGTGGGTAAGGAAGCCCGACGTCTAGCCTTCTCGGATAAGGGCGAATATATTTCGGAGGTCCCGTGTGTACATTACGCACGTTAAAGACCCCTTGGCAGTTCAAAATCGACAGAAGAGTGCCGCTGTTGTGGCAAAATTTCCAAATTCCAAATTTCTACCCACAAAATGTCTCAGCAAAAGCAGGCAACTTCTAAAAAACCATGATAATCCTATCTCTAAGGATTGAAAGGCTTAAGAAAAAAAAAAATATAACGTTGGTATGCCATCTTGAGGTCTTTAAGCAGGCTTGACTGTAAGTTAGACAAGATTGGTGTCTTTTTACAATAAGCCTATGTTCCACAACTTAGATTATCTCTATCTATCACATTCTTCAAAACCTAAACTCTTGGCAAACTTCACATACCCGCAGTTTAGTACAGTATTATTATATAACATAAATATTTCTTGAAATTTGGACTTCAATTGTGCTGAACTGGTGTGCTGAACTGGCTTGCGAAACATGTTTCTAACTTTGTATTTTAATGATATTGGCAGGTAACAATAACGACTCAACGAAGCCATGTTAAATAATTTATGTCGAGTTTTGTTCTGAATATACAGGCTGATTGTAGAGTATCAGCATAATGGCAAAGTTAAAATGTCAGGATTAGGATTACAACAGCTCTCATCTGTCTCACTCATAATCGAACTGTACGTGAACAGAACAGCGAGGCACGACTTATCCAGAGTTCAATGTCCTTGTCATTGGCACAGGGCCGGCAATAATAGTGGCTGAGAGTTGCCAGATACGCTAATTATGTCCCCTTGACTTTGCCCAGCCCCCCTCCCCCCTCCACATACAGCAACCTCCCCCCCCCCCCGGGAAGTAAACATAAGGAATATGTTAGTAAAACCGCAGACAGAGTGAGAGAGAAAATACACACACACACACACACAACAAAACAAAAGACGGGAAGTAAACGTTTTTCTTTTAACGGAATGAATACAGTTGAAAAGAGGGAGATGCATTCTAGCACAGTGGGAAAAATGTAAAACTATCCTCAAGATAATCGGGAGTACAAAAAGAATAAAAATGAACATAATCAGCACTGTAAACAACAACAACAACGGCTATAAAAAAATAGCTTTCAGGGCGACAAAGCTGTCGGCATTTTTATTATTATTATTATTATTTTTATTTTTGTCAGAAGACATTTTTTTTTTTTTTCTGAAACATTCTGAACAGTTTTTCCAGTTCTTACTCTTTACTGTGGTATATCATTTTCTTCCCTCCATATTATGATCAAGAGAAGCCTGAATGTTCTTGGCTTTCAGGACCAACAACATTATCCCTTTGCAGAACAGCAACAGCAACATCATCATTTTTACCCAACTACTTTGGCGGAGTCTCAGGATTGAATTACCACGTTACCCAAGGAGGATGTTCGGTACTGATGGCTGGGGCATACAGACCCGTCATATGTCATCTTCTCGTCTTGTTGTACTGCTGGTGTTGTCAGTATCAACTCTATAGAACTTTTCTGTGAATCATTTTGTTATAGATGTGAATCTAAATGTGTGAGGCAGAGAAACCACAAGAGCACGTAAGATAATAACATTACTATGGCAAATGATTAGTTCGTCGTTTTTATTATTATTTTTTTTCTTATAGAATATACAAACTACAAATTTACTTGTAATGACACCGTCATATAGTAATGGACATAAACCTGTTGCATTTGCAGAATAAGCTTATACAAATCATAATGACGGTGAAAGAAAAAAAAATGAAACAACACGATTACATTACAGTAAGAATGGGTCCGTCATTTTTGCAGAACTGACTCTCACGCTCTAAATGTATACACAAGGGTTACGAGGCTATTATACTGCTTAGTCAGAAAGCAAGCAAAACACACACATTACAAAACTGAAACAGGACAACATAACACGATTACATGGTATTGAGAATGGGCCTGATCATCAAACAACTGTCATCGTCAACAACAACAACAACAAAAACATGTCAAGGTAGTGAAAATAATATGCCGATTTTTTAATTTTTTTTTTTTTTTTTGAAATACAGACATAATAACAAAAACAATACAAAGACAACAAAATAGGTTGTTTGTTCCTGAACTGAAAGTCTCTATGTGGATTAAAACTGGAACAAAATGACTAAGCGATGTTTGTAGTAAAACCAAACAAATTTTAAAAAGACAAAACAAAAAACTTACGAACAAAACAAAGCAAAACAAAAACGCACACAAACAGGGATTTTGGATCAGTTGTTCAGCACATAAAAGTTTTATCGATGGCTCATATTTAGGGGTGCTTCTCACTACATTATTTTATAATTATTATTATTACAAAAATAAAATCAACTTTATTGTGAAATTTAATCTCTTGCACAAATCAAAACAACAGGAGCTAACTGTGGTGGACATGTATTTATGATCGAGAGGTGGCTCTAATAGAATAACAACAACAAAATGTAGTGATTCGACCGAAGAGCATGTGCTGTCTGCATGAATCGAAAGAAATCAGATACGTCAATTCCGTGGCTCATTATCAAGCTACGAGATTTCTTTCTTTCTTTCTTTCTTTCTTTCTTTCTTTCTTTCTTTCTTTCTTTCTTTCTTTCTCTCTCTCTCTCTCCTTTACCCCCTTCCTTTCTTTCCTTCGTTCATCATATCTTTCTTACTTTATTTTTGTCTCTTTCATTTTCTTCCTCTCATTTTTTAATTCTTTCTTTTCTTTTGTTTTCCTTTTTCGATTTGCCGTGTTTGTGTTGCTCAGTTTCTGATTCCCCTCACTGACCATTGTGTGAGATGATAGTGATGAGGATAACGATAAACACTTGTATATGGATTGAAGACTACCGGTAAAGCTTTTTTTTTTTTTTAAGACCATGATTCATTTCTAGCTATTTTATAAACACTCTTTATGACTAACAGAAAGTATAAAATATAGCAGTTGTACCATTGTTATTATTATTATTATATTGTTTCGTCCTAACGCAGAACTGGCAAAGTTCGAAATAATATTTTGGAGTTTATCTCTTGTTTGTCCTTCATTATCTTGTATTTTGCACTCAAATATCAATAACCGTCTACCAATCTCTCGTCCTTCACGACATTCCTTTGATATAATGATGGTGGTAATAATTAAGATTTTTTTTTTTTTTACTTTGTTTCCCTGAGGAAGAGTCAATTTGACTTGAAAATTTGGCTTTCAGTTTCAACATCTAGATGAAGTTTGATTAAGTTGTTTATATACGTTATTTGCTTTTTCTTAAAGTTGTTTAGTTAGTTGCCGGTTGGACAGTCTTTTTCTATTTTATAATAAGATTATGATGATGGCGATAACTAAGACGAAGGTGACTGATGACAATGATTGCCGTCAGGAAGCAGCTATTGGAATTTTGGAATTCCTGAGCTATTTTTTTTCCATAATTTTGTGAAATGCGATTTGTTTTATTTATTTATTTATTTTTTATGTTTTCACCACGTAAGAAGAGAGTTCTGATTGGCTGTTTTCATTTTGATAAACAAGATATTTATATCCTGCTAGCACACTGTGCAATGTGTTTGGGCCTCACATCCACAACTACAAAATTAACATGGCTTTGTTTTTTTACAGGATCATAATGTCTTAGGGTGACCCACTCCTTCCCCCACCCCCAAGAGTACGCATACGTACGCAGAGGAAAAATCTCTTCCATGCCATTACACGGTATAGTGACAGTCAATATGGCTGCCAACTGTAAAAGGAGATAGTCAATTCATCACTTCCAAAAAGCTGACATTTCTTTGTTCGGCGTATTTTGAAATCTTGCTAAAGAAAAACTAAATGGCCACACTAAGAATTGTTTGGAAAGGTCAGTTTTATTCCAACCCAGGATTTATGGAATTTCCCGGATTTCGTCCAGGAGGATGCCTGTAGTTTAGATCTTTTAAACTGAAAAGAAAAAAGGTTTGTCACCCCGTCCCCTGTACAAAAGTTAAAAATCAAACATTTTAGTGATAATTATTTCTTTAGTCCATTGACCAGCCAGGTTTCAGGATTTTCATTTATGTCAAAGACCTCAAAAAACAGATCATATTTGTTTTCCTCCTGAAGACAAAAACAAAAACAAACACAGAAACAAATTGCATAACACGAGAGTATTTACCGTCTGGCTCAGTAGCAGGGTTAAATTTACAAAGTACAAATTAAACGTCTGATTTACATGTAGTACATACAGACGTAGTGAATACGATCGGATATATATTAAAATCTCAAGGAGCTGGGAAAGTCATAGAACTTATCATCCCCCCTGTCAGCTCTGTTGTAAATAGATAGTTATGTGGGAACTTTGGATGTTGTGAGTGTAAAGATGGGATAGAGCTATATAATTGCTGCCTCAAGTTTGTCCACCATCTTTCTCTTATCTCCATTTTTATCTCCAGCCGAGCCCTCAAGCATGTTGCCAACACAGCAAAATCGTCATTTCCACGTTCCGCTCCCTGTAGAGCGATTGACCATGTGTGCTCGTTGTTGCTTTGTGGCTCAATGTTCATATCACGCCGGCAACTGGATACCACTTTTAGCTGCGGTTATGTTGTGGTAGCCGTAACTAGGGACAATGTTGTTGTTGCTACCTTTGTTGTTGTTGTTGGTTGGTTGCTATTGTTGTTATTGTTGTTGTTGTCGTCGTTGTTGTTTTGTTGTTGCTATTGTTGTTGTTGTTGTTGTTGTTGTTGTTATTGTTGTTGTTGTTGTTGTTGTTGTTGTTGTTGTTGTTGTTGTTGTT
>JBCAUA010165235.1:0-12600 GCA_038406235.1 Peronia verruculata | reverse complement strand
GGGGGGGCGGTATTGGGGGGGGGGTGGGGGTGGGGGAGTGGAAAAGAGATTAAAGAAGGGAGATAAGGGGAAAAGGAACGAGGAATCTAGATGATCGAAAGGCAAATTGTGCTTGAGATCTCAAGGGCAAATGAACTGTATCCTTACCATCAATTTGCCAGATTTGTCTTAGAAAAATAGACGAGGATTATTTTTCTCATTCTGACCCACTGTAAGACAATCTTGTATAGTTTGTTTAAGTGCTAAAAACAGTGAAAACTGCACTGGTCCTAAGATAGCGTAAATGTGCCAGAGACAGAACGATAAATTTAGCCCTATACGTTCGACAGCCTTAAACCGTGAGAGTCAATGAAAGGATGGGCAGACAGACGACTTACATGTGAGTCGGTCAAACAGTAGGCAAAGAGTCTTACAGTAAGTCATACATTCGTGTCTTAGTAAATCAGAAATATTACGCCCTATTTGCCCACCCCCTCTCTTTTTATTCCCCCCTCTCTCCCTGGTCGCCTGTCCTCCCAGGTGATGCAGGGTCAAAGATCAAACACAAGTTAATCACCTGATGCGGATGACCAGTGCACACCAAGACCGACGGTAACTTGGGGTCGGAAAGCCGGACCTGTTCAAGCCACTGCAGTTCGTGTGCATGTCATGTGCATAAAGTGTGCGCCTCAGCGCTTTTTCCTCGTGCCCTCTTCACCTCTGTAGTACCTCTGTACTGAACATCTTCGACACTATAATCTGTTTTATCTGATGGGATACCACAGTGATCGTATCTGCTTTCTGAGTCACTAGTTGTATTGTTGACTGCCCGAGGTTATAGCTTAGAAAACAGTTAAAAGGTTATGATTGATGCAATTTGGGCATTTTGATATGTCCGCCAGTCGAAATGAGGATTGATGGCTTTTTGACATCATTCCCCGCTTGTGTATGTGTGTGTATGTGTCTGTGTGTGTGTGTTCGGGGGGGGGGGGGACTGGCGTCATGGTTTTTGTGGATTGGTAAGAGCAAGAGAAATCAGCGGTGTAACATTCAAACATCTTTTTTTGGGGGGGGGGAAGCCGTAGGAAATTGATTTGTTTTAGAGTTTAAAAAGAGCGTTGAGTTTAATTGATAATGAATACATGCAATTTTTTCCTTAGACACTTGTATTTCATTTTTACTTTTTTTTTTTTAAGTATTCCCCCGTTATCTTTGTTATTATTTTCAACAATGACTCCACCATTTAGATAGTAATTGTCCAATGTCCCATTAAGTAATCCGTTTTAATTATGTTTTCTTTACAGGTCAGTCTTTGTTCACTTCTATGTAGATACCTGAAGATCATGCTTATCATGCTTAAGGTGGATGCTTAAACTGAGAAACACCATGTATACTCTGCTACAACCTATGTCATGCTTATCCCTGCAGGTTAAGACACAACCCATTGTTTTGTGTGATACTCTTAGCCATTATATAGTAGGAAATCATTTGTATGAATGGATGAGCTGAAGCAGAGGTATGGTGTGTCTGTGCTTAGTTCGCTCTGCTTGACACCAGGGGCAGGGGAAGTGCTGGCAATGGCAAGGCACTTATTATGAGTTTTAGAGGACGGGCAGCTCTACTCTGCTTTTGGTGCCAGTTACCTCACTGAGAAGAAATAGATCATGGCTGCTGGTGTCCCTTCTGACGTCTCACTGTCTCAATCCTTGTATCAAAGTCGTGTCGGCTGGATAGACAGAAAAGAACTACACTGAAATAAAGACCAAAATGTTGCTGAGGACTGCGTCGATTTAATATGTGTTATATTGCATTGCGATTTGACGTCTCTTTTAGAAAAAAAAGGGGGGGGGGTGGGTTGAGTACTGTGCGATTTTCAAAAAGAAATGTATTTAATACGTAATAGCTATGAATGTTCTGTATTCATGTTACTTTCGTTCCTGTTTGTTCAAATTGGTCAGTGCTGGTAGTTGGAACATTTTATCTTAGTTCTCAGTTTTGTATTCAGTTGCTTGTTTATTTCAGCCGTCTGAGTTACTGTCCACGAAATTTCACGTTTGCATGTCTTATACTGTACTTTTCATTGTTTTCTATTTTATCTTCAACACATCTCCTTTTTCAGTTGATTATGTAAATTAGTGAAGGTCACAATTTTGCTCCGCAGAATTTTATTTCAGATTGACTTTGGCCGAGGGAAATAAATCAGTGGTGTTTTATGGATCAATTACCTGATATTTTCTTACATGCCACAACCGAGACATGAGAAAATGGTATTTTGGGATCGCATAGGAAATGCCTTGAAATTCAGGTGCAGCGATATCAGCGATCTTAAACATAGAGTCCTGGTTTTGATGTCACATCTCATAGTTTGATGATTTGTAATGATGAGTTTCTATTGTCTTTTCAGAAAATCGAAATGCGCGCAGGAAATAGCATCGGCGACCGGGAAGGTCCTTCCTCTACACTCACTGCTCACCATTCTTACATGGTAAATGTGCTGAGCCACACAAGAAAATGCAGTTTGACCACAGAAATCAGAATGTCTGCTTTATTACAAGATGTTGTCATTTTGCTAGGAAGACGGGGGCTTGGAGGCTTGGTCTGAAGATTAGAAACATCAGAATAGAATGTCAATAGTGATGTAATGCATTAAATTGTAGAGGACAAAAACTTGGTAGATGCTTTAGATGTTCTTCCACCAATGGGGGAATTTTTCATAAGGAGCCAAGAACTGAGAAGGTCAACATGTGACAGAGAATGGGCTGACTTTCAGAATAACCTCAAAATTTGATAAACACTCACGTCCACTTCATTTTCCTTTGGTCATGTTGATTCATTTGGAAGGAGGTACAAGTAAAAGAGAGAAGGGACGGGTGTGGGAAAAAAAATGAAAAAAGGTCATGATTTTGTCAACTTTGGGGATCAGTTCGGGACAAGGTAGCAAAAATAAGAATTATTTTCATTTTTATGAAACCTCGGTGGGAAAATCCTACTAGTCAGTGAAAAGGGTCTCTGAATAGGTCTCCAGATTTTTCTTTGTTCTGTGGCTCAGTACATCACACTGTCTTAAATGGATCATTTGTATCACCATTGTTCTCTTTGATTTTGTGAGCGTGAACAAGTACTTTGTTCACATTGTGCTCCCACTCCTGCCCTGCCCATTTTTCTCATTCTTGCTCGCTCCCGATCTCTTTTGTTCCATTCTCTCTCTCTCTCTCTCTCTCTCTCTCGGCATTTCTCTTAACCCTGTGAAAGCGAATATTATTGCGTGTGGCCCACAATGGTCCTTGCTGCTAATCCCTGTGTGCCTACCCCATCTTCTATGTTCAATAGCCTCAGTCAACTCTCACCGTTTATTGTCCCTGTGATGCACCATCGCGCTCTTTGACGTACCACTCTCATTTCACCGGAAGTTTGGTCTCATGTCTGGTCTTCATTATTTTATCGTCAGTGTTGTTTTATGTAAACCATCTTTATGGCGCTGACGTTCCACAATGGCTGTTATCTATATATTATATACCCTGCAGGCAGTGTTGTGGTGATGTTAATTCCAGCATTCCATGCTTGCATCGTCGTTCTCATCATCTTCTATAAGTATAAGATATCTCTCATTAGCCCTGTAGCATTTCTTTCGTACTTTGTTACTACATTTATTTATTTATTTATTTATTTATTATTTATTTATTTATTTATTTTCGTGTTTTTAAATTTTATTTTTTCCTGTATCAATGAACCACCATACTTCAGTAATAATAAATTATCTTCAAAGCCTTTCCTGTTTAAAAGAGTTGTATTACAGTATAATAATATATTGTACAAGCGATTAAAAGAGGAAAAAAATACAAAGATGAAGAAATAAAAGATTGCTTATAATTTTTCCCCTAAGGTTTTCCTCAGAATTGTTTATGATAAACTATTGCATCTCTAAATTCAATTCATTTTTTCATACCATTTTACATTTTCAGCGTCATTCAAATTGAAATTTTTTCATGCGTTTCTTCGTTGAGAAAATTGTGCCTGCTTATCGCATATCGATAGGCATTTTCTTGACACATTCTTATGAGCCTTTTAATGCTTGTTGCTGATCTGACTATTAGTGCTGTGATTGTCACATTTTCAATTCATACTGTTAACCACCAAGTGTTATAAACAGAATAAATCTTTTTAATTTTGAAATGAAGTAAAGGAGAGGGAAGAGACTTGGAATTAAAACGTCTGCTTTTATTTATTTATTTATTTAAGAAATTGTTTTGACATTGGTTCAAACTTATGTGGTCTCACTTTATGTCCATGATTGTCTACATTGGCTTGTATACAATGCATAATTGAATACATCGCGTACAACATAACCCTCATGGTTTCATTGCCTTGGCTTGATCTTGTACTCTTGTGTGTTTTGTTCCAGTGGGGGTACTTTGAATGCCCGTTTCTCTTAACTAACTGTGCTTTTACTTATTGTAGCGGAGGCTGTAAAGCCCTCACCAATGTTGTGAGTCACACTATTCCACGGGAGTTTGCTTGCATCCTTCCTGTTCAACCACACAGCGTCGACAGGTCTATAAAGTTTGTGCTCTTATATCGCTGTCATTTTCTTTTAGTTTGTTTTCGATCATTATGTGTGAGAGACGCGATAATATTAACGTGCTCTTTGATATTCGTGAGAAGTGTAACGTTGTCCAGGTCAATAATCATGTGCTACATCCTATATGTCCTTATCATGTGCACATCCTATATATATGTCCATTATGAATGTGTGAGCCCATAATTATATTATGCCCTGTTTTGTTAAATTGGTGCAGTAAGAGTTAGACTGAGCACCTAGCAATTCATCCCAGTTATAAGTATTTATGAATAAATATTGGACATTTAAAAATGCAGGAGCAGTAAATTGGGGGCCGCTGGTGACATTCTAGAAATAGGCAGATCATTTATATAAGCGTTATCTGGTTTGTTTCATTGCTGTTTTGTGATTGTTGTCGTTTGTTAATATTGCTTCCCGGGCCATATTTGCATTGTAGATTAGGATATAGTTTTTGTTATTGTTTTAATCTGACAAAAAAAGATGTTTCGAAGGAGTGCCCTAAGGGAAAACCGTTTGGCATGTTTTGTTGTACTTAAATACTTTGTGGCCTGTAGTTGATGCAATACCTGTAATATTATTTAGAACTGATTTTTTTATTGGCGTCTACATCTGGAGCCCATTGATCCCCCCCCCCCCCCCCCACTTTTTTTTTTTTTTTTCAAGTCTTTGTTAATCAGAACTGAAACATCAAACAGAGAAAACATTCTACTACTGGCGGGTTAATGTGGAATATTAATCACCTTTCTTTAATATCAAAGTCCATTCATACGGAAATAATTGAGGCATCTTCTCTCCGTACTCACTGTCTTGTCTTGACAAATACCTCCAAGTATGTTTCAAATGCCAGCAGAGTGTCTGCTATCTCGTTCAAATCCATTTTATTATCACACCTATCTTGTCCTTATAATTACGTTACCATGAATACAGTGGCTAATGTTTGTTGCAGCTGTCCAGCTGGTCAGAAGTGACGGCCGTCTCTGCAGGAAATAATAATACTGCCATTGACGTCAATAGACTCTCCGTTCCACGCTCTGTGTTTATCGTTCAGAAAAATTTGTTTAAATCTGACTAGATCCGGAGTTAGTAAAAAAGACATGTCGGTAATTGGGTCAAATTGAGTTTCTTTATGTAGGGATGTTCTCGAGCCTGATGTGTATTTTTGCTATCGGGACCTGGAAGCCGTAGCCCGAAAAATAAGGTTTTTGTGACATCCTAAAAATAATACCCTGTGACCTATTTAGATTATGGCTTTAGGAAAAATTGGCAAAAGGACACACGTTGGCATCGGTTGTCACAAACGGTCGCATGTTCCGACGAGCGTCCTTTTCTCGACTTGGTTAACATCTTTGAAGTAAAACCATCATACATAAGGTTATCTGTGACATTCTGCCCACAGTCCAAACACTCTTTAAAATTGGCGTCCTATTATTGTTTGTGAAGAAGCTTCACATGGCAAAGTCATATATTCGTTAAACACTAAACATTTTCAAGATTTTGAAACATTGAAATGAATTATATTTAGTCTGAGCGAGATGACCGGATATTTCTGTCCAAGTTTGTTAGGCAGTATGTGAGAATTCAGAATGGAATTGGGATATATTCCAAATTTTATCTTTTAGCCATAGTAAAGCGCCCGAAACTGGTGTAGTCTGGCCATGTCACGTGATCTTCAGGCTTTGCAAAGATGATCTTGCAGGGTCCGGTTTCAGGAGGAAGGAGAAGATGCAGGCAAAAAGAGGAGATGGGATGACAACAGACTAGAGTGCACGGGTCTGGAGCTTAAGAGCATGTTGAGAAAGGCAGAGGACAAGGAGGAATGGAGGAGGCTGGTTGTTAGATTTTTAAAAGCACCCCAAAGGACAACCGGTCTACGGGAGCGATGATGATGATGACGTGAGAAAAATAGACTATAAAGAGCATATTATTTTATTTGCTGTCAACAGCTTTCAGGACACATATCGGCTAAGGCATGCTTATTGAAATGGTAGACAATAATCGTTTCACCCAGTGTGCAATGATTTTTTTCTTCAAAAGTGCTTGGACTTCATGACTATACAATGAACAAAGGATTTGAATTGCTTTTAAGGTTTTGACTATTAAAAAAAAAACGAGAACTTTGACGCACTGGTGGAATTCATGCGCCCAAAACATAAACTTAATCACAGCCCTGTGTATGAACAAGTGGAACAATTTCAAGCCGGTATTTCATATTCCAGACGCGAAGAAGTCCATTTAGATATTATATTCTGCGGTCCGACCTGGTCTTGAAGGACATGCATGAACAGTTTTGAGAAACAATAAGGAAAGAAGTATCTCAGAGCTTCCAGTTTGGGCAGATTGGATGCCAATTTTACCATCAATTCCTACTGCAAAGGAAAAACGCGAATGTGCGATCCAGCATTATCCAAAATACACCTAGCACAGAAATAGTTAGAAGTGCAGGGCAGACGTATTAGGTTGATGTCTCTTTAAACATGAATAAGGAATGTCCATTCATTTTTCTGTAGCCTTCCAAAAGATTCTGATCCCAAGCATAAGCCAGTTCATAAGAGACAGTTTTATTTAGAAGCAGACTAATTGTTTTCAAATAGACATTTGCACCAGCTGGGCCCAACAGATCTCATAATGACACAACATTTCACGATATGGCTGTAAAACAGATGAAGCTGTTATAGGTAGGAGAAATAGAGATATCACCTTAATATTCCCTGCGTTTCTTGTGTCAAAACTGGGTACAGAACAAGGAACAATCAGGCTGGACAACTGCAACACCCAGATCAGAATTTGAGCTCATTAACGATGATGTTGGATGTGTTGAATGATTCCGAAGTTTCACTGGCTCTCAGGCCCTCGGAGTCTGGGCACATGTCCATGGTTTCTGATTTTAGCCAATACTGAGGAGGATAGATGGAAAGGATCTTAGACTTCTGTTATTTAAAGAATACGTTACTGAAGCTGCCAATCAGTGAAAGAATAATACTTTGCAGACTGGGAAACAGACACCTTCAGCTGCCTTCCTTGGCCCCGCCCAGTTCTTGCCCAGATTCTCTGGGCAGAATTAAAAAGAGTATCGGTGGACTTTTCTATGAGAAACGTTCTAGCGAATAAGTTATACAATGCAGAATTCTTTGATTATTTGTTTGTTTTGAGCTAAAACGTCATCTGAAACCTAGAGGTATTCCCCAGGAGGAGAAAGTCATAAACCGTCTAGTATCTCTGATGCCTCACGGGCAGACAAAGAGGACTGCCAGCCAGCCTCAAAAGCAAAGATCTCACACGATTCCGCAATAAATTACACACTGATCAATGTATCACGTCAATCCTCGATTACACAATGATGAACTTTTAGAGCAAGATCATCTTCTTAATAGCAGGCAATACATCTTCGTTATCATCGCGTGGCTAGCAAATTTAAAAAAAAAAAAAAATGAAAACGCCCAGTTATATTTTCAATACTACAGGATTGGCATCACGAATTCTAAAGATGAAAAAGATGAACCAGGCTATTTCCATGTAATCCCGCAATCCAAAGTTTGCGATTTCTTTACATTGGGCACAGGTCTACACTTACATTGGATTTTTTAATTCAAATAATAAGTCCACGTTGAATTAAGTTATCTCGTGTGTAGTGAGAAATATGCGATCATCCCTCTAATAGAATATTACAGTCGAATCTTAAATATACACATTCCGATTTCCGCAAAAGGACGCAAATGGCAATATACGTCCCTGTGTTACGGAGATTTCAATCACCTTAGAAGCCGTCAGACTTTTCGTCCTTCTGTGAAAAACATTTGCGGTATAAAATGTTTGCTCGTGATAATAAAAGGACTTTTGGTTAATTATATCATTAAAATTTACCACGTGAAACACCACACAGACAATGAAAAATCTAAGCTCCATATTCGCGCTTAAATTCTTGCAACCGAAGCAGCCAGAGAGAAGATATTAAACCAAACTTTTTTGCTTTTGGCACTCCTGTAATTCCCCCCACCCCCCCAAGTATGCGTCCTTTTGTCTTAAGGGGGGTAGAAATCTAGCATTGGTGAACTGGTGATATATATACAAGGGATGGTTGTTAAATGAAGAAAGGAGCTTGATGAAGAAAAAAAAAAGCGGGAGAGGGATTAGAGGGTGTGTTATCTAGAGAGAGAGAGAGAGAGAGAGAGAGAGAGGGAGAGAGTGAGTGTATGCGGGAATGAATGATTGAGACCTGTCAAAGACTTTGTTGGACAAAATCAAATAACGTTGTTTTAATAATCGTGGCACAGTAGTAGCCTCACTTGGGAAAGCAAAGGAATATATTTTCAAGTAAGAAATTGTTGTTCATGAATATTTGCGAAGAGAGAAATCGCTATTAATATTTCTGAAAGAAAAATAAGATTTTTAAGAGTTTGAAATCAGTATCACAAAGACAGTGAAGATACTTTTTTGACATTTTCTTGTTTTCAGTGCCGCAGGAAAGAGAAACAATCAAACAAAAATCGCTTGAATATAAGACGAAGATGTGCCATGGAGTCTCAGAAAGTCAAAATTACACGGACAGAGATAGTCGAATGGTTTCCTCTGATTTCACTCCGTCATAATTACAAGGAAATAGTTTGGAGAGATGGTTTACTCCTAGCATCAGTATAATGATGGTACGGTTGCTGTTGCTTTTATCTTTTTTTTTATTACCGGTGTTCTTTAGAGAGAAATGACAGCTATAGTAAGAAGAAAACAAAAGGCTGAAAAAAAAAAAATGATAAAGGAGGGGAAAAAATGACTATATTTCCTGAGACTTGGTTTGTGTGCGTGTGACTCTCCGCCTCCACACAAGCGCCTGCTGTGTGCAATGAAAACGTGAATTACAGGCAAAATTGCTGTAGTTATTTCTGGTTTAAGGAAATAGATCTCATTTTGCTGTCCGGCCTTTTCAGGTGTGGTCCAAAGACGTGCTTTGAAAAGTAAATTTGGGAATTATTTAAATCCATTTTTTTTTTTTTTAATGAAAAAGAGATCATTGTGTTTTTCTTACGGGACGAGGTTTATTGAACAAAAGGGCATAATAATAATAATGATAATAACATAAAACGACAACGTAATTTATACATAGAGATGTATCCCCTATTTGTTCCTACAATGGGCACCGAAGGAGAAGATGGCAGAGCGTAGTTTATGGATGACTCGCCGTCGGATGATGTGACTGAAATATCTGTGACAATGATGGTGCGCATTTCGTTGGTGCGCATGTGGCCACTAAATTGTATAACTTTGTGCCCAGCTGTAACAAAGTACGTCATACTTTTTCCTACGTCATTAATAATTAACACTACTCATTACTATTATTAGTTGGAGGGCATCGAATTTCAGTACGCTCACAGTGAAGAATTTTAGTCATGTATTTCCTCCCCTTCGTAACAGGATCAAACAGAAAAGTGAGGCAAATTTGTGATTAGTTTGGAGTGTTTGTACCCCCGTGCTATAGATAAACGCGGGTATTTCCAACCTTTGGCTTGGTCGGAACAAATCTTTTTTGTGTTCACCGCATAGTCATAACAATATAACGCTTTACCGTGACATACAATGTCCCCAAGCGTGGAGAGTGTACAGTCTGTAGACAGCAGTGGCGGCAATCTATAGTCAAATTTGAACCTGTACAGACTAATTTGGAGAATCCATATGATTTAGTTGGACAGCAATATGTCCCCATCTTTTTCCTCCCTGTTGATTCTTAGCACTTTAAAATTCACCCAGTCTTACAAAGTGTGCAGCGTTTACTTTTTAGATAATGATTTTTACCAAAGACTGAAGATACAAAGAATTAGAGAAGGTTCCGAACCAAGCATGTTTCAGAATTATTTAGTACAGAAACTATCAGACAATTGAGCGCTCTTCGCCAAACAACAACAATAGAAACAAACAAACAAACAAGGAAATATACGCAACTTGCCACCTCCAACTGTAAAAAAAAAAAAAAAAGGAGGGGGGGGGGGCAGAATGAGCAGTCTTTTCCTCATTTTCTTGATTTTTAATGCCTGTCTCACGGAGATACCGGAAGATACCTAGTAGCTTGACAAAGAAAATGTTTTGCTCCGGACGAAGAAAAAGATAACAAGGACAGACAGAAAAAAAAAAAAAAAACAGTTTTGCTTGAAGAGCTAAAGCAGGAGCATATTCTTCAAGGGTCATCTGTTACAGCCTCGTCTTAGAGACCCTACCATAGATTGAAAATGAAATGAAAGCAGCTAAACTACAACTCAGACAACAATATGTTGCGCTATTCTGACGGGATCAAGTCCTTCGTAGTCATCTTGCATTTTTATAGTATCCAAGATTATATAATTGTGTACGCAAGCATTTACATTTACCACATCTGCCACCAAAAGAAAATGGGATCTAGTTGTTAGTTTTGTGACTGTATCTAGATATCTAGCTTTTCTTCTTTTATATACATTTTTACAGGAGACTTTTTTCTTTTTTTTTTTCTTTTTCCTTTTTAGTTTGAAATCATCCATAAAAAAAAAAAAGTTATTCTTACTTCATTACCTTCCTTCTTTCAACCGATTCACTGATTTGCATCAGGCTTAATGTGTGATAAATTTCATTTGGGCTTCGTTAAGTCCCTTTTTTGTATTAACTGTTACCATTTATTTATTTATTTCTACTTATTCTTTTTATTATTTTATTCTTTTTTTTTTTTTTTAATTATTATTCTCCATAATTTCATTATAAACACTGTTGTTATCATATAGAGGACATTTTGGTTCAGTAGACTTTAAATTTGTCAGCTACAGAGTTTTAATCCTGTTTCTTACCCACCCCTTCTAGTACATTAATTCTTGCTGTACGCGTTTCAGCCCAGACCAGACTCCAGTCGGGTCCCATAGTTCACGATGCCCTCCTCGCTCAGTTGGGTTCATTGCGTCCAAAAGCTATTATGCGGGCATGCTGGCGCAAGTATCTATTAATACATGTAGTATGCCTATGTATGGTACAGACTGAAGTAGTAAGTGATCCCAGTTTGTACACTCTATGCTTAGCTCTGTTTCTCAGCGTTGCATCCATTACCGCTCGCTAAATTTGGTCATGGGATTTGTCGAAATGTTTAGGAACTTGTTAAATGTGTATTAAACTCTAGATTCAAACAGCGCCAGTCTTATGGAAACATGTCCCTGAGCACAACTGATGTCAATAGAAGTTAATGGGGCAATTAATGTCCAGAATATATTAGTCTGACGAAGCTAAAGTAATTAACTTCAGTACATCAGTCTGATGGTAGCTGATCTCTTGATATTTATCTAGTCATGGGTTGCACATGTCAGCATGTATTCAGAGGTGGAAAGGTGCGAATAAGCATTGGATCCTCTGTAAGGGAGGTAAATGTTATACATGTAATAATTTGAACTTTTCACCATGTTATTGTAAAGAAATTGTCTCCACAAACTTCTTCCACATTAGCGAAAGAGACAAATCATTGACATCGACTCTCTAACCACAGCGCCCCTCCTCTCTCTCTCTCTCTCTCTCTCGCTCTCTCGCTCTCTCTCTCTCTCTCGTTCCACCTCCCAAGAAAAGGAAAACTGTCTTGTGTGCAACTGATATTTATGTGTCATTGAATTAAACAGACTTTGTCATACTTTTCATAAAAGTGTCACTTAATCATATCAGCCATTTACTGTGTCATTGAAGGCTCTGTAACATGAAATGTTTTCTATGTTCACTGAAAAGTCGGACTTGACACCATATTGTTTCCTTTAACTACTCTCACCAAAGCTTGGCCAAGTATCAATTCTTCAAGAAAGCACAACTATTATTTTAACCTTCGATTTTAATAATGGCATGTGATCTAGGACTATGACCATTTAAGGGGGGGGGGGGGGGTCCTGAAATTGGGGTTTTGCTCAAAATCTTCGATTTGGGGTTTCTGTTTTCTTTTAAAAGTACGGTCTCTGCTGAATGTAAAAATGGTATCAAAAAGTTGACATGTCCATTCTAAGGTGTCGGGAGGGTGGTCAAGCAAAGGTTGACCTGCCACTCAGCCATCCAGGCTCTTGCTCATT
>JBCAUA010165126.1:0-21983 GCA_038406235.1 Peronia verruculata | reverse complement strand
ACACACACACACACACACACACACACACACACACACACACACACACACACACACACGCACGCACGCACGCACGCACGTACACACACACACACCACTGCCAAGATTTATCCCAGTGTTAAGGATTTTAAAATTAATGCCATAATACTCTGGTTTCTCCCCGCCCATATTATTATCCTGGTTGCGTCTCAGCAGTGGTCACTGCCCGGATATGACAAGGAAATGTCTGATACTGTCTACTCTGATGATTAAAATAGCCAGATTAGACTCCTGACTCTTCAGTTGTGAGTATAAATCTCTTATTCAGCTAAATAATCTTTGTTACAGATGAAAAGATGCGTTATCTTGCAATTCTACTAGAAGAGATGTTTGAACGATTATATATTCAGAAGCGGTTACTCACGGGATGAATTGGTAAAATAAAGAGTTTAAAACTATTATAGTATAAAATCCATTATTTTCTTCTTTTCAGCTTATGTTTCCTGTTATGTTTACAGAGAGCAATTACACTGCCTCTTGCTACATTCTCCGTGAAAAAGCTTTAAGATACATAAAGAGCTGAGATATGTCAAAGTGTAACTTGATCGATACCAAAAACACAAAGGTTGTAAAAAAAAATTAATAATAATAAAAAAATAATACATTTCTGAAAACTTGATTCTGATGTTTCAAATGGTCGAAAGGGTAGGCTCGGTGGAGATCTTTGGTCTATGGCTTTCTTACCTTGGATGTGATGAGAGGCGGTACTGCTTGTTTGTTTGTTTATTTGGGTTGGGAGTTAACGGCACATCAGCACGACTAAGGCTTTTTTGCGCCTAGTACGGTTGACTACGTTTAGGAGATGTAAAAGTCATATCAAAACTTGCTTATAGATTTGGATTGTCAAAGATTGTATACATGTTCAAGAGGGTTTCCTTTTTCTGATCTCTACATCATATTCTCTACCATTTCACATTCTCTCCATCCTGTCTACCTACAATACGTCTTCCCTCATCCGCAGACAGAAAACGGGTAGTTAATTATTTCCTGGCAGTTTTCATATTTTAGCCTTTGAAAGCTCAATTTTCCTAAGTTCCAGCACTATTGCCTGAAAAACAAACAACAACAAAAACAAAACAAAACAAAACCCCAACTATCACAACACTTTATTATGGATTAAATCTTTCCTTGCTGAATGATTTTCCATGGATTGGCCTGAGCATTTTAAAAGCGAAGTGTAATAACTTGAGAAAACAACAAAATTCGATGTCACATGAGCGACCAAATCCAAACTTTTCGTTCATAATGACAGTTAAAAACAATCATTGGCGGGTGGTAGAAACAGAATAAATCATGATTTGGAGATCGTCTATACAGCTGAACGGCACAGCTTCAGAAAATATTCTGATCATCAATATAAAGACAATCAGCATGGAAAAGATGGACACTTTTCTATGGAAATTAGTTTGATTCAGAACACTGGCATTGCCTATGTTCGCTTCTCACGAATCTGGCTTTTAAGACAATTTGGCATTTAAGACTGGTTTTGTTGAATATTCACCTAATTCAGAGCACAAACACCAACACAATCCCATCCCCACCCTCGTCTCTCCCCCGCCCCAGCCCCTTTACCCTTGACTGACCCTGTCCATGTTTTTTCGTCCAATACCACACGAAGCATTTCTTGGCTTGAGCTCAGATTTTATTTCATTGGCTCACCTTTTTTTTCTGTCATTTCTGTCAGTTTTCCTTTTTTTTATAGACGAAAAATAGAAAGAAAAAGTTGGGGGTAGAGAGGTAGACAGAGGCCCATTAAAACTGTAGCAAAAAGATGGAAATAAGAAGGGAAATATGACGTGTGAAATGGGGTCGGGATTGGCAAGAAGAGAGTGAGAGCAAAATTAGGATAAACGCGAGAGAGATCGGAAAGGATCAGAGGCCAGATTCAGGCGGAAGGGTCGAGGAATACTGTGGGACGGGAGGGGGGGGGGGCTGGGAGTGGAGGGTGAAAGTACGGAA
Organism: Peronia verruculata; assembly: GCA_038406235.1. Taxonomy (NCBI): domain Eukaryota; kingdom Metazoa; phylum Mollusca; class Gastropoda; order Systellommatophora; family Onchidiidae; genus Peronia; species Peronia verruculata. The sequence continues at coordinate 19,988 of JBCAUA010165126.1, read as the reverse complement.
AGGGACGGGAGTGAGTCTAGATGCTGCGGAAATCCTCTTATCCCCTGATCGATCATTAAATTATCGATTTTCTACATCGTCCAGTATTTACCTTTTTTTTTCTGTAAGGATTCTTTATTCCACACCTTCTACTCTTCTTTCCCCTCCCCCCCCCTCCGCCCTAAGAGAACCGCGTCCCTCCCACACCCGCACCTTATTCTGAATGTCAAGTTTCTAGGATTTATAAGCATGTGCTTTTTTGTGGAAAAAGTGCTCAACACAGTGCCCTAAAAGCCATGTTATAGGCAATCTAATACAGCTGCACTTTTGTGGCTGTATGCTGCTGAGAGTTCCGATAAAATTAGGATTGCTCAAGACGCCGAAATCCAGTGACGAGTGCGAAATGACTTCAGAGAATGTCTGAAAATCTTTTGGAGGCCGCCTTGATATGGTATGTGTCTGTTTTTGTGGCTGGAACGGTGAGGATGAAAATTTGGGAAAGGTGAATGTGTGTGTCTGTGTGTGTGTTTGTTTGTGTGTGTGTGATTAGGGGTGGGTGTGTGGGGGAGCTGTGGTTCTAGTTCTATATATGATAATACAAGTAACAGACTATATGAAAGAGGGAGCGTCTGAAGATTTGTTGAGGGGAAACAGCCGGATGAAAAATCATGGTATTGTGGGTAGGAGGCGGAGCTGGCTAATGGGAGGTAAGAAAGGAAAAATGGGGCACTGGATGGGGGCAAGTACATGAACAGCATCGAAACACAGCAATCATAAGGTGATAATTGAATCTCCAGCGTTGTTGAAATTTATTTTATTCATCTTCAGCTATAGAACAATATACAGCTCAAGTGTCAAACTTACTCACTGCTAAAGAAGATTGAATTCGTTTGATCCGATGAATTATCACTCTAGTTTAAAATTTTACTGTCTGCTTCACTTGGATAGCTTCATGTTTCTTCAAAGATTTTATCACGTCCTTTCGTGGACTAATTAACCACTATTATATTTTGGTGAATACTATGTATAGATCTATGACAACATCTAACAAATTTTTGTTTTGTTTTGGTTTGTTTCAGCTACAATCCCATCACACCCATAAAATTTGTCGTCTTGCCTGGCTCTTTATTTCTTTATATCTCACATGCTGTCGTTAGTTTTAGAGTACTCAATTAACTTTTTCTATGCACATGAAAAAAAAAAAATATATTATACACAGTAAGATGCACCATTGAGAAATAGCTGGCCTTGGTGTCTCCTATCTCGCTGATTGCAATATATCGAATTTTTCACTTGACTGGTTTCTGTCCCAGGCCACGTTCTATTTTCTCCACATCCTGCAGATGACAGTGATACTCTGGACAATGCGCCTGGCGCCAGAAATCTGGCACCATTAACAAAAACCCAGATTTCCCCCTTTTTCCATGCCCAGCCTCAGCGCACATCATGCTCTCGGTCCATGGTCGTGGAACTGATAGAGAAAGTTCAATGCTCAAACAAAAATGGAAATCTTTTTGAAAGAATTTTTTGTTGTTGTTACTCTCGCATCTCTGTCTGTCTGTCTATCGGACTCTCTCTCTCTCTCTTTCGTCCCCCCCCCCTTCTCTCTCTCGTTCCGTTTTAAGCTTACATGATAGTACTAAAGAATCTTGAATACAGTATCTCGACGATTTGCTGTTTTCTCCTGAAGAATAACATTGTTAGACAGCCGATATTATCTTGTCATCAAGATTTATATTTTAGCATTCAATTTTGTCTGATATTAGAAAATATTATAGGCATATGTAGATATAAAAAAAAAACCCAAAAAAAGCGAGGGGGGGGGGGAGGGGAGGTGACTGCATAAAAGATATTGGACAAGTTGGAATCGCTCTGTTCATCACGAAGGCAGCAGGAATAAACTTTTATGATGACGAGGTATTATGCCGAGATATTGGCATCAATCTTTACTGCATTTCGGTAATCTGTATATAACCACCTCTTGGATACAGAGCAAACATATTATCTGCGGGTATGAACCTTCATCATCTGAGCCATCAGTATAAGGCAATGGTAATGCCATCCGTTAATAGAGCATTTTATTTTTGTGACTGCACCACACTGTTGCCATGTTTTCAATGATTGAGTCCGGAGTTTCCTCAGACAGTCTGGAACTTTAGCATGCAAAGCGCTTTCTTTAAAAAAACTTAAATCTCTGAAACTCTACGTATTATGCAAAACAATGTGACTCTGTTCCATCGTTCTTAAAGAAAAATGGCAGTCTTTTGTCACACAGAACACGAAACTTGGAAAGAACGTGCTGCAATGTTTTATAGATAAAAAAATGTCGAGGATTTTGACTGACCCAAGAAACGCATCATCAGGACTAATGTATCTCAATGCTTGCTCAAACGCGACGAACAGATTCATCCATATTGAATTTGTATTTCGGGCAATCTGATGATGCACCAGTTTTCTCTTTCCTTATATGTTACGGTGCGGGCATTATCGTTTGTCTGTACTTAATTGAAAATATTCTGGTCCTGCTAAAATTATGGCTTCACATTTTGTGCATAAAACATAGCTAGTGTCAGTTGTCTTTGTTTCCCTGTTTCATTTCTTACAAAGAAAGGCGTCTTATTAAAGTAAAAGTTGAACGACCACTTATTGCTGTGAATTACATCCGTTCCCACACCATCCTACTCAAATCTAATGTGTCCAGTGATAGAAAATCAGATTTAGTTCTCACAGGCTGATAATATTATAACCCCGAATCTTTGATTTTATGTTTTTTTCTGTTTTCTTGTCATCTGGGCGATCGATTGCAATTGATAGACTGCCAGTATAGTTTATCGAACAGTCGCATAATCACTGTCCCATTCTTCTCTGATTTCAGGTTGGAGTGGCGTTGACAGGGTGTGGGCAAGCGAGAAGTGGCAACAATGAGCGACAGGCCCCAGGCTTCCCCGCAGGCTGGCAATGAGGTGTCACCCCGCCATTTGGTGCGGAATGGCCATGTCATGCGCAGTATAGTGAGAAATATGGTCGTCAACATGGAGACAGTGCTGAATGACCTGCAGGGTATCATGGGAGATATCCAATCTCTAGTAGTCCAGATCGATTCCGTGACTGACAAAATCGACAAGCAGTGTGGCGCTGAGGGCAGTACTTCGTCACAAGAATCACAACACTGTGTGAAGAAACCCCAGTGCATACGTAGCTCTCAGCAGTATTCTAGCGCAGTGTATAATCCACTGTACGGCCAAAGAGGCCAAGATGCCTTTCCCATTCAGCATTTACCCGGCGCAAGCGGCATGAAGAAGATAGAACCTATTAGGCCATTTCGCAGAGATCATCGCTCAGGCTCCTCCAAGCAGCCTTTCCGCTCGAGGCCTCATAGCAGTGAAATTCGTTCAAGTTTCGACAAGAGCTGGTTCAAGGATTCAAAGATACCCATTTCTTCCAAGAGTTTCAGTCACTTTCCAGCAGGTGGAGAGGGCGTGATGTCTCCTGGGGGCAGTGTTGCCATAGTGCATCCCACCATTTTCCACAAGCCAGCGATGAAACCCAGCAACAGTTCCCGTGACCAGCATGGAAGTAAAATGGGAGAGAAAACAGATTCAGTTTTGTATGAAGTACCGTGTACAGAGCCGTGCAAAGCAAAGGAGTGTGTTAAAAAAATAAGCACCCCTCAACAGTGCTTTGTAGCGTCCGAGATGTCACAAAGACCTTCGATACGCAGCAAACAACTGTTCCCTAGACACAAACATGGCATCACCGCTGTCTATAACAAACATTTCCAGCCAGTCACACCCACAGAACAGCCGTCTCCTATAATACCCCATGCCAGCCATGTGGTGAAACAAGTTCCTATAAAGAACAGCCTAGCACCACAATCCACAGCGGGGTATTCCTCTACGGCCTCCAGTCCACATCACAAATACGCCACCATTGGTGGATCTCTTCCTAACAGTCCACGCATGAGAAGGTCAGCCACTGGCCTGACCCAAGAGTCCAGTCCTAACAGTCCGCGGTTAAATAGAACTTCTGTCAAGCCATACTATCACCAGATTGAGGGCTCTCTGTCCAGCAACATGTCGCCAGTGTCAATACGGAAACCAGGAGCTCACCATTACTATTACAGTATAGAAAGCGATCTGGATTCTATTAGTGAGGGACCGGACGCCAGGAGTATGACCCCCGATATAGATTTCTCCTATCTCAATTTGATAGGGAACAGGAACCCGCTCAGTGTCATAGCGGGCAAACAGGCGCCCCCAGGCAGCGACGAGGCGTATGAGATTCCAATTATACCCACACGTATCTCTCAGCCATTCCAGATGTTACAAAACAGTCCTGATGTTGTATCACATCTCCCTATTTTCCAGCCAGAAGCAACGACCTTTGCCGAATCTTATCATGGTAGATGCACCAGCTCAGCGCTCAATGAACTCGCTTTCATGAATAAAATTTACAACAGCCCACTGGTCACACACGTTTATTGCAGTGAAGTTAGTGCGTTCGATCTCGGCGAGTATTGTGGTTGCTATGAGGCTATCGTCGATTCGGTGTTGGAGAACATAGCAGGCTTTGAAAGTTTTGACGATGCGTGTGCTCATCTGGACAATGATGAAGTCGTTATAGAATCCTATGTCAGCTTTGATGATGAGTTTGAAGAAGATGAATGGGACTTGGGCATGAGAGCTGAGGATCAAGAAGATTTCGATTTACGTTCCTTCATTATTCACGATACAGATGAGAGTGACCAAAGTTTGTTCGGCAGTTTTGAAATTCCGGACGACAACCAGAACATTTTCGATGAGCCTAGCTCTGTTCATGAAAATGCATTGTATCTAGAGAACAAGTGTAGGAGACCTGTAGCCCTACAGGAACAAAGACAACAAGGAGTGAAAATGTCCGATGGAAAAGAAATCAAGAAGAAACTGTCCTCTTCCAATGAGGACGAGGACGGGGCACAGGATGATGCTGGTGTTCACGAGCTGAGAGGAAGAAATTCCTTCACTGATGACGACTGTTGTGCTCTCAAGCCCAGCTTGTCAGGAGAACATCAGAATTTCAGCCTGTGGCCCAAGTCTTTCACCTCTGATGACGCGGCGCAGCAAGTAGCTAGGGAGACGGTCCAGGCTGATCTGGATGCGCAAACGTCTTCCTCTGATGCTTCTTCCTGCCAGGCGGTGGGCAGTGGATCACCCATGTCTTTCAGCTCTCCCGAGGCGGCCTTTACCTCGCCGGACACAGATCGATTTGTCACGTCATCGGAAGGGGACGATCTGCTGACTTCCCAAGAAGAAGCTTATTTCCAGTCAGGGGCTCACGACAACGCCTATGTTTCCAATCATAGGACCAACATGAGTCAGCTGAGACGAGAGTTCTTCGAGTCTTTGTACAGCGTTTGCGATAAACACGAGAAAGAGAAAGCGTTGGACCAAGTTACGGACGCCAGTACACAGGAACTGACAGCCGTTGACAACAGCAAGGATAATCTGTCAGAAGCCGGCAGCTACCACGAAGAGATGACAAGTTACAACAGGAACGTCAACACTTGGACAGCCTTTGCCATGGTACACGTACAAGGTGATGACGTGTCGGACAGCGCCTCGGACATTATCAACGACAACAACATCAGCACTCACAGCATGACGTCATCTTATATTGATGCTGACAATATCGCAGCAGCGCCAGGTAGCCAATCACTCAGCTACTGATATGTGCCTTCCTTGGTATAAGTCCACACTTTTTTTTAAAATGGGACCTTTAGTTGAATTTGAAAGATCAATCAGAAGCATTAATCCATACATGCAATGAAATGCCTCAGTCTCAATTTATTCCTCACTTATTGGGGTTGATTACGAGTGGTGTGCTTTTGAAAATGATTTAATGTGTCATTGTCCATTGTAAGTGGCTGAACAGGAGCTTCAGAAAAGTTGAACCTCTGCCGGCTAAAATATTAATTTCTAGTTTAAACAAAGAAATAGAAGCAGTTATAATATAAAATTCTGTCGCAATATTAGAGCATTGAAGACTATTTGCTGTAAAATATTCGCTTTATTGATAACGAACACATGTGAATGTTTCCTTCTTCGCATTTCATTTGGGAATGTCATGTGTCCAGTTTGTTAATGAAACAAGATATGCCAACAAACACAAGCACTGAAATTATCATCCTCTGTTATCATTATAATTATTATTATGATAGACTGCTGTAACAATCATTGGCTGCGGATTGCGATGCTTTTAAGTTTATTTATGTCTTCTCCATCCTAAAAAGATCTACATTATGTATAACACATTCCAATTTAAAGACGAATTTTTGTTCTCGTTATCAATATCATTAATTTTGAGAATAAATTATTTAACATATACCTGACGCACATTCATACAGGAGGGGAATTACGGGCTCGGTTGAAACTCTACTGTGAGACCTTTTTTTTTTTTAAAACTGTTCCCAATGATGTTCCCAAAACAAATAGTGTAATGGGAGTTTTGAAAAATAAAATAAAATGATGGGACATTATGTATTCATGCTTTCAGAAAAAAAAAAAAAAACAGTATTAGAAAAAAAAAGGAAACAAGTTCACGCCGAACAAAGAATCTGCGTTTTTTTTTTCTGCCCGCATTGTCAAATTTGTTCCTAGGTCTTGCTTTGGCAGCTCGCTTTATACTGATAATTATCAATATACTTTATTTTCTTGTTAAATCATACGATAATATAATCTAGGCAGTATAGAAGAAGGAACACAACCATAGGCTTACGAATGAATGTCAGACAAAGAAATTATATTAAAAAAATATTTTGATTAATTTGATTGATTCTACCATGGGAAAACAATAATTGGTTACAATGATTTTCTGTGTGGCAGCTCGATCACATTGTGTGGAGTATATACATTATTCAATGTTATTTGCTTTGTCCTCACTGTGAATGATTCGATGAATGCTTTTACAACGCGATATGTTGACCAGTAGGCTATGCTCCAACGCTGATCCTCTGTGACAAACAAGTCAAGAAACAAACAATAACAACAAGAACTACAGTAACAGCGTGTTAAATTTACCTCCTCAGAATTAATCTTATTCCTTCCTGCACAAGCTTATCAGACTTAATGATTTCTCTTCCACAGGATATCGTTAAGATTCGAGATCTGCATTGCTATAGTACATGCAGTGACCATAGAATATTAGCCTACAGATATTTAGTGCACCTAGAAATGTTACAGTTTGGTTATATGACATACACGTAGAGCAGATAGTAAAACTGTCTCAAGACTGTTTAGTGTGGCCTACACTCTGGAAAGATTCATGGACTATGAGGATGATGCCATTAAAATAACACTGATTTGTCAAGTAAACTTGACTGTGTGGGAAATGTTGAACGAGCTGCTATAAATTATTTCTAATGCAAAATAAATGATGCCGAATCACATACAATTATCATCTTAGTCTGTTATTTTGTCTTTTTTTTTTTCTTTTTTAGTCTTTTTCAGTTTTCCCAAAACACTTATGTGTTCTGTATAGGCTATAAATACGGATGAGGCATTTCTGCTTTACAACTCTTTTCCTCCATTTTATTTGTTCTAAACAATATTATACAAATATACAGACCTACATTGTGTCCACAGGGAAAAAAATCCATTAAGAACAAAGCCAGTCTCTTGATGACCATTTAATACATGTAATGAAAACAATAAACCAGTACTGGCAAAGTTATCCCGATATGGACCAACCTTGTGAGGTATGCCGAAAAGGACCGAATTTTCAAAATATTGACAAAAGACATACAGATAGCTTAATAAAAATAAAATTATCCTGACGACACATCCGGCTGGCTGCAATATGGTAAGTCTTGAGAGAGATGTATGAGTAGTTGATTGCATCAAGCTCTGACCTAAGAAAGACATATATATATTTTTCTGTCGCTACATTCCTCTGTGACAACCCCCAGGGATCTATCGTTTATTCGCGGGCCTGTGCATGTGAGAAAAGGAATTCCTGTGTCGGAAAATTGAGGAATGCTCCAAGTCCCTGAGGAGGAGCATATGTTCAGTCATTGATTTTTGCAAATCTAACAAACAATGGTTCAAAATCGAGGCTCGCCGCATATAAAAAAAAAAACAAAAACAAAACAACAACAACAACAACAACAAAAAAACTAATAATAATAATAATAATGATAATAATAATAATAATAATAATAATAATCTACCTGATGCAGTTGAATTTCCGCTAGTTTGTCCAAATCCGAGGAAAGACCAAGGGCGACAACTGAGCAAATAAGAGAACGGATTCGAGACAAATCACATTGAAACATACACTACCTGTGCAGATACTACAATACGCCATGTTCGTCAAATATCGGTACATTCAGTCATTGAAGACACAGGAAAGCAGATATCATATTAAACGAATTTATTTTGACAGTTTTGTTTTGGCCTTTCCAATACTAGTTTGAATGTTATGTCCAACAGAGAACAAGACATAAAATGTGGCAAGAAGTTTTGATTGAACTACAGCATTTGTCCGGCACAAATTAGCCTGAATAGACCAAAAAATCAAAAGTTCTATAGCAATGGAGCAAAAAGATGATTTATTCTTAACTTATTGTAAAATTCCTTAATAACAGTACAATAAACAGCAAAGAATGGGTCCTGAACCCCCTCAATAGAATAGCAATGAGGCAAGATTTTCTGTTTTACATATTTATTAAAAAAACAACAAAAAAACATTGCATACGATCACTTTTCAACACAGAGCACAAGTCAAAACCAATTTAACAGATCTGTAATTTCAGTAATGCTATTACTTATCCTGTGAAGTTCTGGACTGACCTACGACTGTCAGGCTCCTGTGCTTAATCATGTGGAACAGGCCCACAGATTGGATCTGGTGCTCTGTTATTCTTTAACAAATTTGAAAAAAAAAAAAAAAAACCAATAAAATCTGATTTTTTTTTTTAGTGACTATATATTTTTATTTGCAACATTTACAATGGCTAGGGACCAATGTTACAAGCATTTCAAAGCTTGCAGAAAAATACAAATGGAAATTAAGTTCTTACACACTGGTGATTGATACCCTGTAACAAGATTATTATGGTAACAGAAAGGTTAATGATTGACATAATAGCAGTTCATACAGTGATATGCATACAGAATGAACAATAGGCCTTTATAAAACAAACAAATAATAAAAGGTAATCACATATTTTTCAACAATTACTGGCACAAAGGTCAGTATTAATAGAACTACAGATTGCAATCTTATATAAAGTATAAACTATGTCACAATTGGTCTTCAGTCAAAAAGTGTTATTAAAAAAATTGATGTTTTGTCACGACAGAGAAAATAAGGGCGTACATAATGTAATTTAATAAATACATACATCCAAAGTGGATTTCAAATAGAAAAACTGTACAATGAATAACAAAGCACTGAAAAGGGTCTGAACAATATGAATTTCCAGCACCACCCATAGTTAGCTTACATATTGCAATCAAAGGAAATTATTATGTGTGATACAAAATTGCAAATCTTCTGAATATGCTGCATGCACTTATGCAATACGAAAATCAAAGTAATTCATTACAAAGTTTTCATCAAATTTTGTTTTTGTGATAATTTTAGAGTTACTAGAATTGTCAATGCAAATGGTTTAGTAAAACCGTATTCCACATCTGTTTTTCCTGCAAAGTTTTAAATAACAATTTATATGGTTATTTTATCCATCTTATCACTCATACAACTTTAACCCTTTGGCAGTCGAGATCACAATATTTCACATTGTCTATATCAGGTATGATAATCAACCATCTCTGATTCTAGAAAATTTGAAATAAATGATACTTTATACTCCTTGTCAGTGTTCCACTACATACAGCTAACAAACTTAATACATGGGAAGTGAATCAATAACAGCCAGGGAACTAAACATTTTATGAGCCTGATCTCATTCTGTGAACTTACAGCTTTTTTCAGTATGACTGATACTGAGAATTTATAGGCTATGGTATAAAATGCGTTTTTACACTTTCAACAACTTGATAAAATAAACTCATTGTTCACCAGGACTATATCACCAGAGTAAAGTAAATTAATTTCAAACTACTGTCTGAATAATTCAACTTTTATTCCCACAAACTATATAATATATCTGTAGGAGTAAAGTGAATCTGTGTTTTTCAACAGCTTACTGCGATAAAAACAATAAACATTATTATGTCTTCGTAAAAAAAAAAAAAAACACAGCTGAAAAATTGTACATGTATTCATTTGTTTAAACTAACAATACATTGCAAACAGTGACAAACTAATGAGATATTAATTACTTACTATTCTTTACTTCTGTAAATATGCTAAAATAGGGACTGTACTCTGATAATATATTAGATAATAAGCTTATATTAGAAAATTTAATTATAATTACAATTTTAAATACAATTTTAATTACAATTATCTAAGATAACCCAATGCCTTAAGTGGAACTTTTCAATATGAATAATACAAAATTTCCAAGCTGCAAATAACCAGATTGGGGTTTAGCATTGAGTGCAAATGGAATATGGTGATTAAGAAATCTTGGAGTAAAATGAAAGGAAAGAAATTCTATTTTCCAGATATTGTGACTTTTATTTCTACAAGACTACTCAAAACTTCAGGAAAGTATGATAGGAACATGTGGTTGTTCAGAAATGTGAGACACATCACTGTCAGTATCCCATATTTTACTCCTGGTACTTGTTAAAACACCTTTAGACCTGACATGGTCCAGTGGTCTGACTAGAACAACACATCTTACAAAAACATTTCAGCTTTCATAATAAACATATTTTATAAAACAATATGTTACAGAGAGCTACAAACATAGGAGTGGCATATAAAATAAAAATACACATGTACCAAAAATCATTTTAAAACAAGAATTCTAATCCTTACTTAAATTAACTTATATACCAAGATGTCTCTTGAAAAGCAGGGTTTACTGCTCGCGTAATGACCAAATAAAATTTGAATGTTCTTGTGAGTTGGCTCCCGTACTTTGTGCTTTAATACAACAATACCATCAACTTCATGAGCACTTTTGTTTCTAATTCAAAGCAAAATTAATACATGTACTTTTATTGCATTGTCAACATTTACCCAAAATACAAAACGTTGTCACTGGAGGAGAAATACTGTCACTCTAATGCTTGCCTTCTTTCTGGTAAAAACAGAAATTACAAATAACATGTTATCGGTGAGGACTCCAACAAATATGCTGAGTATCATAAGACTGAGGAATAATATACTATATAATTTATGAAAATAACTAACCCATTTGATAAGTCTTATGATCCTATGGGACAGACCAATATTACGATGACTGATTTTTAAGCAGAATGTAAAAAAGTTTCAGCCGAAAGATTGGTAAGTCTGTTGATCCTGACCCGAGCTTATAGGCCTACTCACTTCACGCTGAACTTTTGTCTGTCCAGAGAACTCTGGGATAAAATGAACTGGAGAAGCTGTGGTGGAATGGACTTACTGCCTGACACTCATCATCATCTGCATTGTTCTTATGACAAAAATAATGTGGTTGAATACCACGTAAGAGACAGCAGCCACAGGTTTCCATTTCTCTCAAGTCATCTGCTGTTCATACCAATGTGACAACTGTATGAGAGGTCCATTCTTTAGCATTATCAACCCAAGACGTGTTTTTTCTTTGCCTTTTCTGTGCTTTTCCTGTCTCTATTGTGCTTACCTTCCATGGTGGTTGATATAATCTAGTATGACATTCACAGCAATAGAAATGAAATTGACACTTTCATTTATTTTGATTGCATCAGTTACTATGAATTCTCCCTCAGCAGTTAAAAGTAAACACAGCTGATTTTGAGTATTCCTCATATTCACTTGTATTTCCTATCAGAGGAAGGTTTAACCTTAAATTCAGAGAGCAGAAAACTACTGATCAGCTTGAAAAACAACAGATATGAAAAATGGTTTTTGTAAGAAGAGCTGACCAAAGAAAATTATTCAGTTCATGAACACAGAATAAAACACAGAACATAAATATAATCTAGCCTGCTAAAAAAATTGTAATAATTCCATGTTGATTAGAAAATGATCATTACTCTCTCTAGCTCCTGCTCAACTGAGTGTTTTTATCGACTTCCACAAACCCATTTAAATGGTTCTCATACAGCAAATACAAGATAAGAAATATATCTTTAGACATCATTTGTAAGGTTTAACACTTTATACAACAATAATGTTTGACATAAAAGTTTATTCCAGAGAAGTCCAAAACCAAGTGAAATAACATGTTATGGAATCAAGCTTTGTATACCCTGAGGTCTTTTCAAGTTTATGTTTTAATTTCTATTGCTATATCATTATTTGTATTATTCTTATTATCATATTTGTGTGTGCATGAATAGAAATGAGACAGCAAATTTAGAAAATAAGCCTTAAATTGTCAGGAAACAACATGTTTTGTAATAAGAAAAAAAAAAAAAGAATGTAAATGAAAAGTCAAACACAAATACTTAGGTTTTGAATACTGAAAGAAGATCACTAAAGTTTACAGACCATTTGTTTTTTCACAAAAAGAGAGCAAATACTATTTGCTGAATAGTGAAAAAGTTGAATGGGGGTTTACTTTCTTCTTTGTTGTAAATATAAATCAAAGCAAGAATATGCATCTTAAAAAAGAAAAAAAAAAAGAAAAAAAAATCAGCATTCAATATTATACATAATATTATGTTTACCTGTAATCGGTAGCAATTTGTCAAACAATGCAATACAATTTTTTTTAAAAACTGCAGTCCAACTGCATAATAAATCTGTGCATATGGTTTTTATCCTTGACAATGTTATTTGCTCATCATTCATCAAACGGATTGGTAGATGCAGTACTTTGATTCACAAACTCTGAATGATTGGCATTTAAGGTGGAAGAGCTTGGATAGTCTCTGTCATTTCTCAAAGGTGGGGTTGTCTCCTCATGCATAATGACATACCGATACTGCCCATTGGGTACCTCATCCAGGCTGGTGTTCTGGACAATGCGGATCAGAATAGCATAGATACTAACAGCAAAGAGAGACAGGGGGAACAGTGCCCAAATGCTGACCTGAGGATAAAAGATACCAAAATATATGTCAGGCAACAAACAATATGTTTTTCTGCCTGGAAATATCAAAAACAAATTTAAGATCTTCTACGGTAATAAGATAAAAGTGAAAAAAAAATTTATTTGTGCTCTAAATATATTTCTTTCACAAATGATGACACATGTAAGTTAGTGGAATTTGTTCATTGTTTTGCTTTAACGCAGTGTCGTAAATTACTAAATCTATGCCTAAGCTTAAGTTTGCACCAAATTTAAGATATGTGATGTTTATTAATCTGTTCGAAGGGTTTACCCTCAATTATCAATTTAGAACCTGTATCGATAAACAGATGTAAAAACTGAATGAAGTATTGACTCAAAGATTTTTTTCAAAAGTGAATGTGGAAACATCTGCAAAGTTTGAGAAAATGTTTGGCTGTGGACATAAGTTTACTTTTTTACACTGGTACATGACAAATAATTTGGGAATTTCTTCATACAAGATGCTTGCTCCGTTTTTTTCAGGAAACATTATCCTGGCCTAATACATGCTTTTAATTCTCATGTTTAGTTCCCTTGCTCACTCCAAAAGTTACCCTTACCATATCAGGTTACTTGGGAAGTTCAATAGTTCAAAAACAAACCTAGAGGTGACAGTATGCAACAGATTTGGTGATGAGGGCGAGTGTAGAGAAACGATGTAAGGGAAATATTCTGTAGATATTTTAACTAATCAAGCTCTTCTTCTCGCTGTTCAAACAGAATACTGGCCAGAAAATAGAACAGTAAAGAAGGCAATGATATAGTTGATGATATAGTTGACTGATTCCTACCTGTTTTATTTCCAACCTGATTTTGTACATGGGCATGGTGATGTAAGTGCCATTGACGTAGGCATGACGTTCTGCAGCTGCACCGCATCTGTCAATTGATGGACAATTTTAGACATCATCAACAATATGATACTGACATTCACTTCACTGATTCCAGATATCAGTTCTATCATCAGGAAGAAGAGTCAAGTGAATAATAAGCCTTAGTTAAGATATTTCCATCTCACAATTGAAGGTGACTGATAAAAAAAAAACAGTTTTATGAAAGTTCAAATCCAACATCATTAATTTTTTTTTACCTCTTGACAATTTAAATGATGAATACATTTTATTATTTTCTCTTATTCTGTGAGATTGCCAAGACTTGCTGTGTCGAAAACAATGCATGACTAAAAAAAAAAAAAAAGAAACTGACTTTGTCATGAAGAGATTAAGAGGCAGAAAGCTCTAAAACCATACTTTATTACTAATTATGCTCACTCCACCCTCTGGCACGACATAAAGAACATCTTCACATAATGATGCATCATGAGAGAGTAATAAATATTGATATCGGCCAAGTGGTCAGTTATAAATTGTCCTAGTTAACAAGCAAGTACTGAAAAGAATTTAACAAAAGTATGATATTATGTTCATTCTCACCCTCCCCAGCCTCCTCGTGTACTGTGGTACTGCTCCAGTGAGTCACACCAAGCCATGTAATAGACAGTCAGCATTGCTCCACCCAGGACAGACAATGCCAGGAAAATAGTTGACAGCAACAGGTGAGTAAAGCTGACACTGAAATTAAGATACAGAAAATTCTTTTAACCCTACAAGTGTCAGGGAGTTGTTTTCTTTGAAGTTTATTATACTTTACATAAGAGTTAGCTGATAAATAACCCACAATATGGTAACAAGCTGCTCATCTCATAGGCATTTATGCATATCAATAAAAAAAAATATTGATCCCTCAGTCAACAGTTTCTTCTGAATTAAAACAATAAATTCGACATTGTTCATTTTCTATAGACATTGTCACAACTGCAAACAATAATACAAACCCAACTGCAACGGAAAAACCTAAAGGATTTTAGATGGATCTTTAAATTAATTTATTTCATATAGGACAGAAATAACAAAAGATCAAAACATCAACATAAAAGTTTACACAATATCCAATATTTATTAAATGACTTTACACCAAGACGAACAGACACCACCTATTCTATTATTTTTCAGGGGCAAAAAGAAACCATAACAAAAACAAAGATGACTTCAAAAAGTATCCTCTTCTGCCATCTGAGATGTTCTTCCAATACTATCCGGGCAATTTATCTCATTCATAGTTACACTAGGGCAGAAGTGAAACGGCATCGCAGAAAATAGGCAAACACGAGCGACCGACCAGGGCGCACAAATCACGTGTGACAAATGTCCCAGGGATTGCCACCCACGGGTTGGACTCTACAGCCACAAGCGAAGATGCAGACAACAAGTCAAGTCCTGAGAGCGTCTACTGGATGATCCTACGGGATTGTGGTGCCTACTACTACTACTAGTTACACTATAAAACAAACATTCCTTAGATCACAATCACTGCATTATGGAACATGGCGCAGACATCGACGACCCAGTGACTTCCAAAATTATCTGTTCTCAGTTGTAGGGGCATGATGACATCCAACAATGGCAAGGGGCAACATGGTCTAGAAAAGCGAGAGACCCACAACAATAGAGGGATCTGGCAGAGGGCTACTCCCAGCAGTGAAGGGACATAGCCTAGAAGAAGAAGTTGTAGGGATGAACATGACTAAAACCCTTTTCTTCAGGCAGAACTTACCATGGCCTCTTCCACATGAAGTTAAGTACCAAAAGCATGAGGAAGTTGAAGGCACACATTGCACACATTGCATAAACAAAGCTGTCACAGATTTCAGGAAGGCCATTTTCCTGGAAGAAAAAAAAAAAAAGGAAATACATAGATGTTTATTAAATATAAAAAAAAAAATTGTCAATAAAGCCCCTAATAATATAACATGCTCTGTCGAGTCCAACATCACACAAATTAAAAAGGTACAGTAAATGAAAAAAATAACCTTCATCTCTCTCTCTCTCTTACACACACACACACACACACACATTATATATATATATATATATATATATATATATATATGAATGACTACGCACACCTTGACATGCAATAAAAAAAAAAAAAAAAAATTGACTGATAAATGAACACAGAAAAACATTGTGATTTTTCAGGGTGAATCTTAGGTAAAGAAAATAAATCAAAACACCTGTAAAAAGAAACAAAAATTCTTCCTGACCTTCAGAGCAGAAAAACTAATAAACGGCATTAACAAAGAATTAGAGAGAAATAAAAAAAAAAAAGAAAGGAAAAAAAAAAAGTTCCTAGCTTTCAACAAATGTAAAATGTAGTTCTTAACTTTAGAACTGAACTGTTTAGAAGGATTAACAAACTGAACCCTTACATAAAAAGAAGATCTGTTTTATGACAAGTAAAAAGCAGTTTATGATCTATAAAAGAACAAAAAATAATTACTGACTATAGAGCTGAACTGTTTATAAAGACTTACAAATTCAACAGCCTGGCCCCGACTGTCTACCAAAGGTGGCAGGCAATGGTTAGGCTGGTCCCAATCCAGCAGTGAGTACACGCTGATGAAACCAGCCAGCAAACCCATCACCACATGCAGCAGGGACAACGTAACTCTCAAGCAGCAAAACATCATTTTCTCTCCCGATCGGTCCTTTTTCACTACCGTGCCCTCGACAATGATGTCCTCGCAGTCCGAGTCAGCCAATATCTCTGAGTTGATGGAAAGTTGGTTCTGGGTGTTTCGTGTCTGAGGTCTGATCTGTATATTGTGGTCCTCTGTGCTGTGATCGAGAAGTCTGGCTGAGGGATCGTCGTAAAATTGATCCTCTTCTTCCTTGTTCTTTTCCCTGTTATACCACCTGAGGACAGGAACAAAACATGCCATGACGAAAGAAGAGACTGACAGCCGTGCTAACTGCTGGAAGAGTTTGCACTATGGTACTAAAAGCTTAAAGCTCAGATTGAAAGAGAAGTGTGGGAGGGAAAGAGAGAGAAGGAGAGAGAGAGAGAGAGAGAGAGAGAGAGAGAGAGAGAGAGAAAGAGAGAGAGAGAGAGAGATAGACAGACAGACAGAGACAGAGGAAAGAGATGGAAAAGCGGTTAAAAAAGAACTCAAAGCAATACTGACATTTCTATTGTCTCCCACATTCTTGGTGAAAAAAACATTCTTTTGGGACAAGACATAAATTTGAAGAGTTTTCATCACTCCCCTATGTGCTTTTTATTGCATAAATAGGAGAAATACTGCCCAGGAAAGGGAGGAACCGGATAGTTGAGATCGGGGAGGGAGGAAGAAGGACGGCCACATAAAGGAAGAAAACACACTAGATGTTACGGGAGATGTTACATTCCAATTGCATCCAAGGCGCAAGAAATCCTTTTCTCGTCATAGGTCAGAAGACACAGGCCAGTGTTCGTGAACAAATAACCTTGCTGAAGAACAAAAGAACTTAACATTTTGGTGCTCCATCAGTTTCACCAGTCTTTTCAACTTGTCAGTTCTTCAAAAAGCCTAGATCTTTACATTGTCTGTTTATTCTACTGTATTTGAGATATAGTTATCAGTTGACCACCTGGCAGTCTGGGTGTTGTAGTTCGACGGCCATGACAAATAAATGTTAGCACATTGTAATGATGATGATACTCGATGATTATGAGGGGATTCCAATAATTCTGTTTTATGAATGAAGAAGACAAACTCTCAGATCTTTTTTAAACCAAAGTCACGGTAGTTCAAAGTCAGATCGCATTCCTAGATATTGGATGAGTCATGCGTTGTAATATAAGACCTGATTCCATGGCATTTCTTTACTAATGAAAAAATCCTCAAAATTCTTCATCGTTGCCGACAGGTTAAGGATAATATCTGCTCATTTTGTTAATGGCTCTGGTGATAATGAAGGTGGTGATGACGATGATGATGATGCTAATTGGCAGTGGGTGATAATGGCAAGGTAGAATCGGCATACTCGTAACACTGCAATAATTACTGGTTTTCCCCAGTTCTCCAAGTCTGCATCGTCCTTGTCACGTTTTCGCGATATTGCGGCAAGTTGACAGTCATGTCGTCAAGCCACGACACTCACATCATGGTTCACCAGTGTCTCAGTATTATAAGTAACAAATTGGACACTGTAATTGATGTAAAAAAGGTAACGCTAACGATGGCAGATCTCTGGCGCTGATAGATAATTATCTAGAATTAACCTGGCTGAGTGGTGGGAATGGATGTTTTGGATACTTTTGGTTTATGAGTTAACACTTGCTCATTATGTGTTAATATCATTGACGTATTACCCATTTGATCCAATTAAAATAGGCTTTAGGTCTCAAACATCCAGATCCAAATGCAGTATTAACGAAACGCGCAAAACATGATTCCGTTGTCCCTATTTATTGAACTTTACATTTATTTGCTTGTTTGTTTTTAACTCGAGTTTTCTATATCTCTGTCACTATTTGAATGTGTATCAAACGTCTAATAGTGTGTCGCTGGTACAAGTATCAAACTAGACCAGATCTAGACCATAATGGATATAGATCTAGATGTTGACATTTTTTTTTTTTTTTTATGCAGTAATATGCATGTTTGAAGAACTGCATATACTATATTCTTTAAAATGACAGCAGATTTTTCTCTTTCCATGCTGTTTTCAAATGTCTATTGAAAAATTATTTGCCGCCAAGACGACGTCAAAACGGACACCTTCGCCTTCCCCCGCAAAATTCAGTAGCTTCACGATAGTTCAGGATTACAATTCACTGCAAACATCCATCATCTCTTGCAAAGGAATAACATTATATAATAAAATATCTCACTTAGTTGAAATCATGCCAAACCAACACCATGTAAAAACAATATAGATCTAGAACAAACTAAGTTGATTAAAATTCAATCAAGATGCCAACATATGCATGAAATTAAAATAATACATTGTTTTACAAACTTACCTGAAGTGGTTTACTATTCGAGCCATTTTTTGTTAGTTGAAACTTTTGGTATAAATCTAGCTCCAAATGAGGTTGCCCTAAACCATTTGTTTTTTACATTCGTTGATCAAGAAATGTAGTCAGTGGGACAAAACGTTATGAATCCATAAATAACTTGAATCAACTAACGAAACAGGAAATGATCGACACTTGTATGCGCCATTTTGTGTCGCACCGTCTTACTGATTGTACGTTATCAGCTTGGCTTGACCTGGGCTAAAAAGGGCGCTTGCTAACACAGTACACAAAGCCCAGCCTGTGCATTACCGGCAGGATGTGTGGCTTACAGACCAGGCCCTTTAGTCCCTATAGGCCCAATAGGCCTGGCACAGATTAAGTAACACCGCGACAAGCCCTGCCGCTTAAATAGGTCACATTGACACAGTACAATTTGTGCACAGCGTTTGTCACATAATTATTTACTAGATCTACCTCCCCTCGATGACTAACTGACTTAAATGATTCATGAATAAGCCTATGTTAGTGTTTTACCTTCAACATTTTAATATTTACCTTTTCTTCTTCTTCGTCAACTTCAATCTTTTGCTTTCTTCGCTTCTTTAGTTTATTTCTTCGTTGCTTCCTTCAGTTCTTATTAAGTTATATACCCTTTCTCCCCATCAGGTTCCATGCTATCAATGCTGACTCGAAAATAATAATAATAATAATGATGTCCACGATTTCAGGCCAGGAAAGAGACAGACTGATTGCCAGAGATTTAGGAAAATCAAGGAGCTTTAGGAAAATTGACTGCTAACGACACATCCTTGGGCAACTGTTTTCCTATGTAATGAGACATGCTAGGGTGTTTCTGATTAGCCTTGTTAAAGTACTGAATGAGAAGTACAGGTATAGGCATTTTGTCAGATCTCCCTTTATCTCTGTCTGACTGTCTACATGTCCCTCCGACCGTTCGGCTGTCTATCTATCTATCTATCTATCTATCTATCTATCTATCTATCTATCTATCTATCTATCTATCTATCTATCT